>BQNB010201421.1:0-10915 GCA_026074375.1 Tanacetum coccineum
TTGTAACCTTTACCATGTCCAACCAAGCTAATAGAGCTTCGAATCTCAAATTAGAAATGACATACACTACCTTGTCCTAGTCAGCACACTTTATAGATTTAAAGATGTTCTCCAATTTCATAAATCCTCCATACCGCCGCTATAGGTCACATAGCCATTAAACTCAGGCATTGCCACATTGATGGCTCAAATGACCTATTCTACTATAGCTTCTTTAAGCTAATTTAACTTGTAGGATATTGGATATCATCACACAATCGAATGGTTAGTGGATTAGTCAAATGCTAGAGAGAGAAACAAAGAAAATGCACACTCCTTTAGAAAAAGAAAGTGTGTGTGTATAAAATGACTAACCAACACTCTCTCTATATGTGGAGAGGGTTTATATAGTTACAAAAGTGCGGGCTAACCGGGCTTTCCTTAGGCTTTCTATAAGCCAGCCTGGTTAGCTTCCTAACTATTACATAAAATTATCTTTTAGGTCTTGAATTTAGGATCAATAAGCAATAGAGTGTGTGTTTAGGTGTTGTGTGTATGTTTATTCTATAGAGAGAAAGAAAGAAAGTAGAGAGAAAGAGGGAGGATGAGGATTAGAGAAAAGATAAGAATGGGATTAGAAGACACTTAGGAGACTCACCTCACAAATGAGATGGTGGAGGGGTATTTATACCCATTTTACAAGGAAGAGCTACTAGCTCTTGTTTCTTAGCTTTTAGCTATTTATTGGGTCTCGTGACTTTATTTAAGTCATGAGCCTATCACCTAACCTATTACACAATATTATTTCTTTATTTATTACAAGACTTTTATCTCAATAAGATCGTCACTTTTATCATTCCTAATAATCTTCCCCTAAGGGACGATCATTGAGATCTCTCTTTGATTGCATTAACGATCATCATTTTTTTATTCGTAACAATCTTCCCCTAAAGGATGATCATTGATATCTCTCTTGTGACTTTGATCTTTGAACTTTAATGCTTGTTTGTCATGAGTCTTGTTGTGTAATAGTGGTCTTGTTCCAATCATGCTCTAGTGATCTTGATCTTTCCATTTTCCTTTTTGTCTTTGCCTTTGAGATCTTGCCATATCATCATTCTTTACTGTGAATCCATCTTGATTTGTCTTTTAAAGCTTCTGACCAACATACTCATACTTTCTTGACAACTTACAATCTTCCTCATGTAGAACTTTAATCTTGATCAACAACTTGATGATTTGAGGAAGTTCTTTGATTTATCAGAGTTGCAAAAGTGTATCTTTGAACTTTGAGTATAAGATATGAAGGAATGCATATGATGGTGTTCTTAATTCTGAAAGATAGAGATGTTGTAGAGATGTTGTTAATGTCTTCCCCCTAATTGCTTCCCCCCAAACGAACAACCATTTGAATGCACATACTTCACATAAACAACTTATAGAAGTAAGAAACTATAACCTCCAAGTCAATTAAGTCTCGAATGTTGTATACACCTTCAATTAAGACCCATATGTACACATTTCTTCCCTCTAATTGTTGCACTCTATTAAAATATTCAGCTAGAACACTTCTCTTCCCCCTGATTATATTTGATGACCATCAAACATAATCATAATCTTGTTATGCCTGAATATTCGATAGTGAAGTCATGTGTGGAGTACAGTCAATTGAATAAATCAAGGAAAAGTTGTTTGTGTTTTTCGAAAACAAATTCCGAAAGAACACGATAACTACTAGATCACTTAGATTACTAGTTACCACTAATTGAATCATTAAGTAATCGTTTTCAAATTAGTGACCTACGTTCAGCGTTGGCTTGATGTTAGCACTGGTAGGATTTCTATTCAATCATTGTGAAATACTTAATTTAAGTATTACTCTTGAATGTTTCAGCAATGTCACTAAGACATGCACTGTCACATATACATATAAGCAACTCTTGCACTTTTTGTATTTTTGGTGTTTAATACAAATATACCTTTGTGTCCTATGTGAGATTTATGATTTGATCTCATTTGGCTCTAGACTCAATAAGTGCATTTTGGTTTTAGTAATTGGAGGCTGGAGCAGACTGCCACCTTTTCAATATCAATAATCTCGGAGTGAGATGTCAATAGATTATGCGTTTAATATCCGTGACAATGAAACAAGAATTCTTTTGAGAGAATCTTGAGTGGCTGGGAAGGGTTGTGCATTGCATCACTGGGTCCATGATGTCTTTCTTCAATACCAAATATCATCTTTATGATATTTGATAGATTATGTATTGACCCGGTTTCTGCCTAAGTTTTGTGGAGGGCTTCTTTCTTTTCACCCTTTACACATCATTTCTTTTTCATTCTTCAACCCCTTCAATGTCTACCAAGATGTCATTACTATCATCATGTTGTGATTGTTCCGATAATAGCTCATGCCTTAGATGACATTATTCCCATTCACATTCAACTCCATCATACCTAAGGACTTTTATTCTATCTATGAAATGTCCCTGGGTAGATCCCTCCGGTTCTGGTTGGATCATGAGATAATACCTAACCTTACCACCTTATTCCTTCTTTGATCATCGTAAGGTAGTTGGTTGTTGGGTATTAAGATCAGAACCATAAAACCTTTTGAAAATCAATCAAAGTGTTTGGTATAAATCAAAACTTGTAACACTTTGAAAGTTTCACTTTTGAGAATTACTCCCCCTTCACATGTGCATCATAATATTGAAAGAGTTTTGCACAAAGAGAAAAGAGTTTTGCACTTGAGTCTTTTAGATCACTTTGTTATTCCACACACTTAAGCATTTATCTTTCTTGATCACATTTTAATCCAATTTTCTCCCCCTCAAAAATAGCATACCATATGATATTTTTGATATCAATGGATTAAAATAGCTATATGAGATTTTAAAAACACATGGGAGAAAACGGATATAGCATGATTATCATTTGGAACCTTTTTGAATGTTCTAAACAAATTTGAAAAATAGTTACGTCAAAGTATGTTGATATCTAAAACGTATGGTCAGTAGATTGCTCACTCCTCATCCTGTTAATTTCAAGAAACGGTCGTAACCGGACACAATCTTCACCATTTATTCGTTTATCGATATAAACACACTTGTCAACAACTACTTTTAAATTGATTATTATTTATTTGTTCAAAACATTTTCTTTTATACCCCCCCTAAAAAATATATCAATTAAGTTAACGAGGAAGGGAGTGTTGAACACACAATTTGAAAGATTTTGAAAAATCCTTTTGAATAACTCTTGAAGATTTATGTTCAAACTTTTGAATACCATTTTACCTGAGCTCAAGATTTGGAATATCTTAAATGAAATTGCTCAAGTCCGAGAAGTTGTAAGCTTCCCGTTGTGAAGATAAATGTACAAAAATGTACACTTTCCTTTATTTGAAGAACGAATCCTAAGCTGACATTTACTTAGAAGTCGTATGTCCCGAGCACACCTTTTTGAAAATATTTTGATAATAAATTGCTCGGGACCAAGAAGATTTCTCTTCTTTTGAAGATAAAGCGCACTGAAACGTACACTTTTCTTTTATTTGAAAACCGGGTTGTAATCTGACATTTGTTTACAAACCATTTATATCGAATTTAGACAACAACCTTTGGAACCCATTTAAGCACGGTGCTAACGGGTCTGTCAAGTTTTGAAAACCATTTTAAAGTTGTGTCAATTCGATGTAAAGATGTTGAGTTCCAACGAGAGCTTGAAACCGGTGTTTCATTTGAAAACAACTCTCGTGGAATCAATGGAGATTTAAAATTCCTTTTGATTTTCCATTGATTATTGAAACTCGGTGTTTCATGTAGAGTTATAAGTCTTGTTAACGAAGAAGATTTCCATTTGTTATTGTCATTTGATGAAACATTCTGAAAATTTGTAGTTGCATCGTTTGAAAATCTTCCTTTCTTGTTGATGGTTGAAGCAGAGTCATTCTTGTTTTGCATCGAAAGCATTTTTGATTTGGAATATTTGAAAGATTTCGAATGACTTTGCTTTGGTCTCCACACTTGTTTTACCGGTGTAAAACGAGAGTGTGATGTTTCAAAAGATTGATTCTTTGCATTTGAAGCTCTTGTCTTAAAACCCTTTTGAGAAAAAAATGTTTCAAAACTTTGAGATTTCTTAGAAAACTCCATATCTTTTTGTAAAGAATAGGTTGTAAACTGAGAAACCCTTCTTGAAAATGATTTTGAGGATTCACCCGTGTGAACCTTTTCCGAAACACCTACTTTAGGTTTTAAAGATTTTGAAACATTGGTTTCCCTCCTTTTCTGATTAAGAGAATCAAACTTTACTTTTAAAGCATTATACAAAGTTCTCAACTCATGACATTCTTTTTGACAAGAACGAATATCTTGTGATGCCAACTTTGATTCTAAAAACGCAATTTGTTTCAAAAGCTGATCTCTTTCATTATTAAATAACGATGGTTTTCCCAAAATTAAAGAATTGTCAAGCTTTGTTTCCACACGCTTCCCTTTCAAATTTTCAAGTTGAGTCCTTAAATGATTGATTTCTTTCAAAAATTGATCTTTTTCGGCTTTAGAATCATCAACCTTACGAGCCAATTGTCATTTAAGAACAACTTTCGTTTTTTCAAGTTTTTCAAAATACGCCTCAAATTTAGCTGTTCTGTTCGACAATTCAGCTTGACATCATCAAAATCTTTTGTTTGTTGAGTTAAAACCTTTTCAAGCTCGACAAACTTTGTTTGAAACTCACATTTTGCATTATCACAAATATTCTCCCTCGATTCCTTTTCAAGTTCAGTAGTTGAGCTTGGAGAGGAATCTTCTTTCCCAAAAATGTGATTAACCGAGAATTCAGACAATGTTGCCCTCAAATTTTCTTTTTGAACGCATGTCTTTTTGATTGAGTCAAACAAATTTTTGTAAACCAACTTCAAGTGTTCATTCTCTTTAAGCAATGAAGACACTCGATGTTCCAAGTCAATGTTGTTAGTTTCAATCTCATCAAAATTGACCTTAACTTTGACTTCATCACATTGATTAGACTCAACATTTGACCTTTGGACTGACTCATACAAATCTTTATAAGTTTGTTTCAAATGAGCATTCTCGATTTGCAATGATGACAAAAAATTCTCATTTTCTTTTTGCAATGTTTTCAAAGAATTATTTTCTTGATACTTGTGCTGAAGTGCTATTTCAAAAGCAATCCTTTGTGCCTCTAGTTTTGAAAAATCATTTTGTAACTTTGCAATGGTCTTTTTGAGACAATCATTTTCAGACACAAGAGTTTGGTTTAATGATTCTGTTGTTTTGTTCTCTAGATATTGTTCAGCATCCTGGTCAACCTTTCCTTCATTAATGAATTTAGGTTGCTCAGCATGCTGTCTGTCATTAGTATTCACATTATATACAACAGTAGATTGTACCTTATGTAATGGCTTTGTGTCATTGGAGAGTCTGATATCTGGACCTTCAGCCTGTGTATCATTTCCTGATTTACTACATCCATCCTTCATTTCAGATTCTGTCCCGCTCCTTGCCTTGACAACCAAACCATCATCACATTTATCCTTTACCATATAAACTAGTCCCGCGTGTGTCTGCATCATTTTTTCATTTACCCTGCTATCATACACTCTTGCTAGTTCTTCTTCATGATGTGCTCTTGCATCAATTTCTTTCTCTATAGCGTTTAAGTAACGGACAAGCATATCTTTCATACTCTTAATGTCATGTAGAATGTATTTTTGAAACACTTCTAAGTAGTATGAAAACATAGATAAATCCAAAGATTTTGGATTTTCGTTCGTTAAAAATGCCTCACACTGTTTCTTGAGCTCTATCAAATATGTCTTTGAGTTACCCTCATGATATTCCACACGGCTCATTTGGTTTTCTAGTCGAGCAAGGTTATATTAAAACTTATATGCGAAAGAATGATAATCCTCCCCAAAGAGTACCTCAAATGCAAATTCATTCTCATTTGTGAAATAATATCCTTGGATTTAGAACCAAAACGACCTTCTTAAGTTCTTAAAAAGTTTTGCTGTAGTTCTCTTTCATTTCTTGTTTTTCTCTCTTAGTATCTGAACTATCCCCTGGACTACTGCATTTACTCTTTTGGATAATTGTTTCTTGTTTCTCCATCGCTAATTTTTCCTGCTTATCTTTGACATCTTTTTCGGTTATCCGCAATTCTTCTTCATGACATGCTCTTTCATCAATCATTTTTTCAATAGTATTAAGGTAAGATAGAATTGTCTCTTTGAGACTCTAATAAGTATAGCGAGCATACTCTTGAAATATTTTCTTTTGAAGTGCAAGTTCCGACTGATATTGATAAGAAGAAGACAAAGAAGACTTAAGATCAAAGAATGGCTCAAACTGTTTCTTAAGTACTGCTAAACATGTCTTGGAATTATACGCATGAAGTTCCTCTTTGTAAGTTGTTCTTTTAGATGATATATGTTATTATCAAATATATTCTTGAAGGATTGAAATTCTGCTCCAAAAAGAAACTGAAAAGCGTATTCCCCACTCTGATGAAACCAGTCTGGACGTAGACCATGAATGCATATCTGAAAATGATGAAAAATGTTGTCGAATTTCTTTTTCATTTCTTTCTTTAATCGTTGTAATTCCTGTTCGTCTTTATCCAAATATGAAGATACCATATCTTTTGATTCCATGTTTCCGATTTATCACAACGAACCCAATTAATTTTCAACACAAACTCAAAAATTCATTCACAAATATCACAGTTTTTTTTATAGAGAAAAGATAAGAATGATATGAAACACCCCCCTTTGTTTTAAAAAAAACACTTTATCTTTTCAAAATTAAAGCCCAATATCTAAACACCCTTTTTTTAGTATAGAAACTAGGCCCAAATACACTTAAACCTAAATCTCTTTGATATATAAGACTCACTTTGTGCTAACCCAAAAAAAAATAAGACGCCACTTTTATCTCAAAAACACAGATGTCACAACACACAAATTTCTCACTACAACAAATATAACTCCTCATATGATGAATCACACATACTACACTTTTGATAAAACAAATCATTCACCTCTTTTCAGCACATACACGATACTTTCTCTATTACTTTTGACTTCAAGATTCACTTCTCAATTTGACTCTCTTGATTTTGTTAACAGCCGGCTACAAGAAAAAGGTAAGAATGAAATATACAATTTTGTTTTAGTTTTTCTTTTGAGGCTTATTCTTCAAAACCGATCTATGACGAGTTGGGTTTTTCGATTTATGATTTTTATAGATTTATGAATCTTCAAAAAATAATAAACCCAAGCTGAGATTGAACCTTTTTATTTGTTGTTATGATCTTTGCTTTTGTTTAAATGTATCGAAACAAATGATAAGTTTTGAACAATCTTGTTCTGGACTTTCTTTTGATATTTTCAAATATTTAAAATAAAGCTATGTCTTCAAAATGATCAATGATGAGATGTTCGTTTGAGTTTGAAAAGATCTTTCAAGATCTATAAATCTCAATGAGATATCAAACAAGAACCAAGCTGAGATCTTTTACTTTTTTTTTCTTGTTTGAAGTTGTGAGATGTTAATGAAGTTATGATGAGGAGGATTTGTTTGAAATGAGGAGGGTCTTGTTGTGTCTAGATCTTAGGTTTGCATGTTAGTCCTTGTAACAGATCTGTGATGTTACTTCTTTTGTGTTTTAGATCTTTGAAAGTCTATGAGCTTAATGTTGTACACACAAATAACTACTGAGATCTGATTCACTTTTATCTTTGTCTAAAATGGATCTTGTCGAATTTGTTTCAGAGTTTATATTTCGAGTTTGAGCAAAATCCGTTTCGATCTTTGAAGAAACTCTCTCTTTCTATTTGGTACAAGATCTGTGATGAGTTTGTGTGTTAAAATATTTTGAAAGAGAATTTATGCTTTTGTTTAAAGAACACACAAAACTGAGATCTAAAAAAATAAGTCTTGTAAAAAAAATGTTTGTTCCGAGAATGACTTTGACCATCGATTTTGACAATTGACCAATAGTCAAGATCGAATTTGGATTTTGACCAAAAGTCAAATTTGTAAAAAATCAGTTATAGATCCGAGTTTGACCAGTCAATGATTTTGTAACAAACTTTTTCCGAGTTTGACCGGTCAAACTTCCAAATTTAAGTATTGTAACAACTTTTACTGAATTTTGACTTTTAAAAAACTGCCGAATATCAAAAATAAGCACGAATAAGCTAATTTTGTACAAATGTTGCCACGACTCTTACGATATAACCGTAAGCAATCAATTTCAGTTGTATAAAACACAACTGAAATTAGTGAAATAAGCACAAAATAAGCTGATTTGACCTTTTGACAAAAAATAAGCAGTTTTGACTGGAAAAAGCTCACGAAAATAAGCTAAAAACAGAATGAGCACACGAAATAAGCACTTAACCAGAATAAGCACAGCTGATCAGGACCGAAAATGCTCAAAATAAGCTCAAATAAGCTCAAAATAAGCTGCTAGAATAAACTGTCAGAATAAGCTGACTGAATAAGCTCTCCTAAACAACACTAAATCGCTCCTGCAGCTCTGATACCACTTGTTAGGTCTTGAATTTAGGATCAATAAGCAATAAAGTGTGTGTTTAGGTGTTGTGTGTGTGTTTATTCTAGAGAGAGAAAGATAGAAAGTAGAGAGAGAAAGAGGGAGGATGAGGATTAGAGAAAAGATAAGAATGGGATTAGAAGACACTTAGGAGACTCACCTCACAAATGAGATGGTGGAGGGGTATTTATACCCATTTTACAAGGAAGAGCTACTAGCTCTTGTTTCTTAGCTTTTAGCTATTTGTTGGGTCTCGTGACTTTATTTAAGTCATGAGCCTATCACCTAACCTATTACACAATATTATTTCTTTATTTATTATAAAACTTTTATCTCAATAAGATCGTCACTTTTATCATTCCTAACAATCTTATTCTAAGGGACGATCATTGAGATCTCTCTTTGATTGCATTAATGATCATCATTTTCTTATTCGTAACATTATCTAACTATTATAAAGGCTCGTGAGATCGATAATGATCGTCACTTCACTAAAAATTGAATTCCTAACAATCTCTCCCTAAGGGATGATCGTTGAGATCTCATAAATGATCAACACTTTCTGTATTTCTAACAATCTCCCCCTAAGGGTTGATCATAGAGATCTCTCCTTGTGACCTTGATCATTAATCGTTGAAGCTTCTTGTCTTGATCTTGAGTCTTTTTTGTGTAATAGTTAATCATTTGTCTTGCATCTTTATGTAGTGATCTTTGACTTGTGGCTTGAGCTTGTTTCTTTAAGATTGTCATTGTATGTAATCTTGAGCTTTCTTGAGATCATCAGCCAAATTTAATCACTAATCATCATCTTGTGATCTTTCGTCATCTTGTGTGCTTGTGACTTTCGGGCCGACATGCTCATACTTGTTGCAATCTTGAAAGCTTGACTTTATATTCATACTTATTCATTAATACATAGCTTCATTTCTTTGACATACTGAAGAAGAGGTTGATATGAGAGTTTGGGAAAGCATTAGGTCAATCTTTCTTGATGTTATAGCGACATTGAGTCTTGAGTATGAGCATGTGGCAATGAATTTGACTTTGCTGGAATGAGGTTTCTGAATCTAGATCTTTATGCAATCCTGAAATAAAATATTTAGCAATAAAGCTTGGTGACGAATATGGCTTTGTCATTCGTCAAAGTTCGGTTGCATTAATGTCTGGTTTTGTAAGGACCGTTTTACAGTATAAATACTGTACATGTGATTAAGTAGATTCATTATAAGAACCTCCTTGACAGGGTTTCCAGCTCAAAGTGTTAGATCCTCTAATGCAGATGCATTAGATTCACTGTACTTGTTAGTATCTCTTTACCGAACACCTCAAAGCAGTCTACCTCACTAATAGTATTGTTATTAATAGAACGGTAAGAGTGAATCAGTGAGTTACTATCTCACCGATTGAAGAGAAAATTGATTTGAAAATCAATCGACGTGTCACTTGTAAAAGTGTTTTTTGTAACACATCGAGAGTTTTAAGCTTTTATCAAAAATCATCCTCCGTCAATTCATAATCTGGATCGAATCGATGCCCAGTGTCACAAGTTTAATCCCTTTAGGATTTCACAAATCACCTACCAAGAGTTTGTTTGATGTTGGCTCTAGCAGGATTTTTATCGTCATTGTGAATACGTATGTATCACTTAGATGTTCTGGCTATACCACAAGGATAATGCGTAGGACTCTTGAGATATTTTACTTGTTTTCACAGTGTGTGAAAGACAAGTTTATTGAAATAGTGTCCTAATGAGATTTGTGATGATCTCTTGGCTCTAGACTCAATTGTGCATTTTGGTTTTAGTGATTGACGGCTGGAGCGGACTGCCACCTTTTCAATATCAACTAACTCGAATTGTGAAAGTCAATAGATAACGTGTTTAGTCTCCGTGAGAAATGAAACAAAAATCTTTTAAGAGATTCTGAGTGGCTAGGAAGGGTTATGCATTGCATCACTGAGTCATTGATGTTAGTCTTCAATGTTAGCAATCATCATTGTGATTCTGACACCAGATGTATTGACTCGGTTTCTGCCTAAGTGTATAGAATGATAGTATAGAATGGTAAATCCGAGATCGTCCCAAGAGCTAACGACGCACTAACGGGCAGAGAACCCGATCGTGGTAGTATAGAATGGTAAATCCGAGGTCGTCCCAAGAGCTAAGGTGTAATTAGTTTTAATTTGAAGTGTCATGTTTTGAAAATGGTTTTTTAGAATTGTATGAAATAAATAAATAACTAAAAAGTAAAAGGATAGGAGATAACAAAAGAGAAAACGTGCTAACCTAGTTACTTCATTACTATTGTTATGAAGACATTTTCATGTGCAATGTCAAACTATGGTTTCGTTA
>BQNB010201424.1:0-10915 GCA_026074375.1 Tanacetum coccineum
GCACTTGTGCTTCTTTTGCACTCAATAATATGCAAAATCCTTGTCCTTGGTGTGCTTCTTTCTAAATCTACGTGTCACTCTTTGTGGGGATTGACCAATGGGAGGATCATGTGACGTATAACTCTGCCACATCATTCTTTGTCACTTGAATCACTTAGCCACGACCTCAATTTCCATTTGCCATTTGATTTTGACTCGGGGTAAAATGGAGGTGATGATGAATAGTAAATAGGTAACTCGCGCCTTTTTTATCTTTTTTTTATACGTTTGAAGATTTTGACCGGGGAATGTGGGGCGTTGACCTGGGCCGGGTTTTGGGTTTGGGCCATGGTTTTTATTAAAGAATTAGGCCGGGTGAAAGGTTAAGGTTATAACGAGCGTTATCTTTTATTAATAAAAAGATAACGTTGTTAGGGTTTTTAGGGTTATTTTTGCAATTTAGTTTAACTTCAAGGGCTGTTTTGGGAAGTTTTATGGTTTTGTCTTCTTGTGGGTTGACCAAAGTTGACCAGAGTTGACAGGAGTTGACTTTTGATCATTGATAGAAAACTTCCGGCTCTTTATCCTTTCTCGTGTCCGTGTTTGTCCGTTTTCTTGATATGTTTGCATTATCCGTACCTGCACAATCACAAAGACAAAACAAGCATTATACAAGCATTATATGCACAATTTCATCTTTTTAAGGGCATTTTTTTGATATAAAGTGGATATGTGTTTTCACACATATCACTAGTATACAGCCAAGCACCTCACAAAATAGGAAGATGAAATCACTCAAATCACTTCAACTAATCTATGTGGTAACATGCAATTAATTCGCTCAATTGCTCGGTCGTGACGAGTATTCTATCATAGGCTTATTAAGGATACACATCTCCACCATAAAAGCTAAGGAGTGACAAGTCTACAAAGGTAAATTGGGTTTAAAAGGTTCAAGGGTTTGATCACTCTTTTTAATCTCTATCGATACCAATATTCCAGAAAAGATGACAAAACTACACATACACATCCATAACGATGGAATAAACATAAGCTAAAGAATAGGACTAGTATTTTTCACCAAAAGTCGTAAACCCGTAAGGGCGACAAACCACATAGACGAAATAGACATACATGATTGCATTCATTCCCCCACTCGAGTAAAACCAAGGGTTAGGATGAAGAGTGGTATAAGGTAGGATCTTCTTATCCTTCACCAATAGTAATAAACCAATAAGGCAGACAAAATCACACGTACATAGCCGTAACGACGGAATCGACATATGTGATTGCTCGCATCCTCATTCGAGTAAGACCAAAGGATACATATTAGGAAAGGGAAAATAATTGTTGTTAAATAAAAAGAATAAAACAAATAGATTAAGTCCAAACAAATAAGGTACAATGTTGCTAGTACTTTCCCGACCATACCCATGAAAAAGACACATAATTATAGACATAAACGTCTTGAATCATAGATCAACACAAACAACCTTAGTTGGCGTTCCCGTAACGGTCAACTCCTAATCATCCATAATATACATACTTTACAATAATAGTGGTGATATCGACCACTTTTATACAAGAAATACATGGTTGGTTTATTTCGACCAATGTACAACAATACTTTACAGAATCACTTTTTTTGTATTTTTCACTTTTTTGATCTTTTTAAACATATATACACTACGAATTTCGATGTAATTTCACCATCTTCACGATCACAATGAATATGAATAATTTATCCATTCTTCTCCATACTTCGGATGTAAATAATAATTTATGAAAGTAGTAAAACACACTAAAAAATTGAGATTTAAAAATATACACTATTTTCACATTCCCATTGCATTGTGTAATTTTTTCGACCTATCCGTAGATAGAAATTTCACACACGTACCCAATTGCATTGTGCAATTTTTCCAACCTAACCGTAGATAGAAAATTTTGCATTGCGACACAGGAAATACAACACTTTACACAAAAGCAACTAGCAACCGATTAAAGACTTAATTTAATAGGGTAGGCTAAGGTGTAAAGGTGTAAAGGTGTAACGGAACAAATATTTGGTGTAAGAAAAGAATGGAATGGATCAGCGGTTTTTTTTAAGGTAATCTTACTCTAAAAATAAGAGTAAAAAAAGGTTTATACAGGGGTTAACTAACCAGTGTAGTTAGTTAAAACTACAACATGTATAGGCTTTTTGTGTGTAATCCTAGAAATTTACCAGTTTAGAAAATGTCACTCCATTTATTAAAAACAATACTTATTATTGTGGTCTTGAATAGATATATCAAGCCTAGTTTTAAAGTCTACAATATCACCGACATACTCATAATTTTGTGGAATTTGGGTAAACATTTGAAAATGGATAAGGCTAAATTCTTACAATATCTAACAAGGTTATGTGTGCGGGTTATGTAACTAATAATTTCACAAAAGTATGCTTGATTTTTTTAAATTTAGGCATAATTTAAGCATTTTATTGTGAAAATATAGACAAGTAAGCGTTCTAATTATCCTCCCCCCACTTGAAGTATACAACGACCTCGTTGTATAAATATAACATTAAGGACAGAAAATTAAAAGAATCAGAACGAGAAACACCCCTGGGATTTTCTCGATATGATCCTCCATGTTGCGTTTAGCGTGAATACAACACACAGAATTCCAGAATATAAATACTCCACCAAAATCGTCATTTTCGTTCAGTAAGGTCCTGTGTAAGATATAGGAAAAACTATAACCTTTGCCCTTTTGTGTTTTGAATATTTCATTTATAGTCCTTTGACTATTTGACGTTTGTTAGTTTATTCAGATTTTGTACCGTGCTGACGGTGATGATTTTGTTGAGAAATGTGATGATTTATGGTTATTTGTAAATAATATTCCTTTTTGGAGGTTATTATTATGTTATTTGTATTACGGGTGGTTTTATCCGTGAATTGTGACAAATGCCGAAAAATGAGTCATGACAAGTCCGTTAATGTCCAAAGGAGTTTTGAAGGGTTTAAAGTGTAAATATGGCATGTAAATACTCTAGGTTAATGGAAAAGTATTTTTAAGGTAAATAAAAATGATAACTAACTTTGGGGTAAATTTTACGGTTGAGTTTTTTAAGCTTTTAAGTGATCCCGACATGGAAAGAAAGACCCGAACCCTCCTAGGATCCTATGGCCGGTCGAACACCCTTAGGGGACACTGAGGCACATTTTTAGGATTTGTGTTCTCTAAGGACACTAGATATTTGCTACCATCTCATTTTCAAATAATAACATACACACACAAAAATATTTTTGTTCTCTCATCTCCTCCTTGCTCTCTTCGTCCGAAACCAACCCATACACCAAACACTTACAAAATTTTCCATTTGATCAAAACATGAAGACATAAAGATTTGGGGTTGATTCTTGTACGCGGGTTAACATTTAAACAACGTTTGGGTTGTCCGATTCGTGTCGAAATCTACATTTTTGAAGATTTTCTTGTAAGTTTTCAAATTTAAATTTCGTTTGTCCTTTTGGGTTTGTATTGATGCATATATGTTAGTTATACAAGTTGATCGTTGTATAAATCGATTTTTAGAAACTAAACGGATATAAAAAGGGGTGTTTGGTTCCTCAGATTTAAAGAAGAAAAAGGGGGTTTTGTAGTTTTGATATTGTGGTCGTGATGGTTGAATAACATATGTTGCTAGATAGCTTATTTTTAATAATAGCTTGTATAACTTATTTGGTGAACTTTTCGTGGCTTATTTGAGCTTATATGCTCACGTCACACTTCAAAATCATGAGGGAAGTGATTTTTGATTATTTTCTTGGTATGGCGTATGTCGTGGACTATTTTTATAGCTTATGGTGGTAACCAAATGCGGAACTTAGCTTATTAGCTTATGGTTAAGCTTAATATATATATTGTGGAGCTTATGGACTCACGACCCAATAAGTCTATTTAAGCCGTGGCTTAATAAAAGGGCTTATTGTGGTCCGGATTATTTTCTACTTATTAGTATAAGCTTATGTATATAAATGGACCTTGATTTTGGACTTGGATCGTATTTTGGACTTATAGATATCTTAATGGACCCTTATTGGGCCTTAAAGCCCAATAAGCGATATTCAGTCGTTATAAGAATTTTGACGGACTTTTTGAAAGTGAAATGTAGTTATGAAGTGGTATTAAATGATATTTTGGAAAAAACATTTTAGTAAACATTAAAGATCAAGATTTTGGAATTTTGTCAGAAAAATGTCAAAAGTTTGAAAAGTGTTTGGAATAAAGGTTAAAAACCTTGGAAAAACGTTATATGAGCGTACGTGTCATGTCAAAATTTCATAAAAAATTTATACTTAGAAATTTTACCTAAAAACATGATTCTTGATTTTAAATAATAAAATATTATTTAATTATTTTATTTATTTAATAAATTCACTAAAGACGAAAAATATAATTTTTCTAGAAACTTCACAAATATGTTTATTATGAGTAAACGTTTCATTTTCATCCCTATTATGATTATTTTCACAATGACTGAGGTCACCGAATGGACTTATCGAGATATATTTATAATTATTAATTATTAATTATAAATATTTACTTATATTACTTATCTATTTCCATTAATAGTATAAGTAAGTATTATTGAGTAATGGGATTGATATGATTGTTGGGATACGTCGTCAACCATTACACCACTAAATTATTACGGGTAATTGTACAACGCGTCTAGACTCTATGCATCAAATGTAAAGACTGTTTTGGAAATGAGTGATTAAAATGGGACATTAACTGGACTAGGTCGTGTGCGGAGGTCGTTGTATTTGCTTGTGTGATTGAGATTTGGTTGCTAAAAACTTGCTTGTGGTGAGTTCTCGTAGCCTCATTTTTCTACTGTTTTTCTGTTAGGGGAAAATGATACTCAAATGTGTTTTGAACTGTTTTAAATTGAACTGTGCGAAGTGTGGTTTTGTTTTTTGGGACACGATATGTGCTTATGAATGCTATGTGAATATTATGTGTCACATGATTGTTTGGATCGGAGGGGTACGCCTATCCCAATATTTGTATGATTGTTTGGATCGGATGGGTATGTCTACCTATTATTTGTGTAATTATTAGAGCGGATGGGTACGCCTACCCTGGTATGTATGAGGTCCTACCCTAATTTAGTGCTCCAGCTGGTAGGCCCGTTAGGTGCGTAAGTGACATATGGTGATTGGCTAGCGGGATTGCTAGGTTGTGTTACATGACTAGTGGGGATGCTATGTCATGTGTTGTTTGCATATATATTCACTGTCATATTGCTTTATTATCCACTATTTTGAAATATTGGCACAGCTTTTTGGTTTAAGGTCAAACCTACGAGCTCACCAACATTATTGTTGACATTTTCGAGTATCATTTTCAGGTGAAGTGAAAGAGGAATAAGTTGGTGTTATGTGATAGCAGACTTAGAAGTATCATATGAAGTCTTGCTTGTTTATTTTATTTGGTTTTAGTATTTGGAAGATTTTGGTTTAAGTTTGGATTTGGACCCATGTGATATTGTAAGAGTTTACGGATTTGATTATGATTTGGGACATCACTCGAGGTTGTTCGAGGTTGATGGTCTTTGTAACACTTGAAGTTTATGCATTGTAGTTTTCTCTATATTGTATCTTGTGTTATGATTGATCATTATGATGCATTCTCGAGTTTCCTCCATTGTCGGGGTGTGACAATGAAACCACACTTGGATTTTCCTGGGAGCATTGGCGTGTTGCTAGACGCTTACCAATGTTATTATATTATTTAATACATGTCCAAGTGGGAGCTGTTGGATAATGTCCACGCATAAATAATATATGTTTGGAAATTCATTTGAGCCTATGGGGATGCACGAGTTAATACGTAAAACAATGAAATTTATATAATAAATGTAATATATTAATAGTGATAAGTAAACGAACATTTAAATAATTATTTATTTAACGGTAATTGCATTAGGCCGTTAAATGTTAAATGCAAGGACCTAAATTCAAAAAGAGGAAAAAAGAAGTTTCGGTTTTGCCCCTTTTGTGCTTGGGCGGTCAGCATACTAATCCTACAAGAAACCACAAGGTTTTCGGTTCTAGTTGATTGTCAAAGATTTAGGGTTCGTTTGCTAATCACTACTAGTACTAGCATACATCATTGTTTGCTACGAACGTATTGTGTGTGTTGAAGTAGAGGGATTATACTTTGATCCTAGTGGTTTCGCGTGGTATTAATTATTATACACATGCGTATAAACAAGAAGGTGGTTTCGATTATTGCTAAAAGGTACACGTTCTTGATTCTTTATTGTTTATGTATTCTATACGTGTTTATATGTTTTTCGCTACGTACTCGTGTAGTTAATGGTTAATTAGGTCATAAATCCCAAAAATACTAACTTAAACTTGCTTTAATGTCCGCTATGCAATAACTAACCTGACTCTCATTCGTACTTATTTTTTGAATGTCAGTTCTCGTCTCAGGTTTGGTACTCAGTTAGAAGATATGCAGCTATGGATCACATTGACTCAAGAATGACAAGCATCCTTACTTGGTTACACCCACTCTTAACCAAGAATTTGGCTAAAAGTATTTGTGCCCGTCTTGTGGTTGCTGCTTCAACTTATTTCATTTGGTAGGAACTAAATAACTGTATCTTCAAGAAAAAAGTATCAAAAAGTAGAGCAAGTTAGGGACGTTATCATCGCTATTCTTCGTTTAAAAATCATATCTCTTCGTTACAAGAAGTCCTTGAAGGTGGCAAAGATTTTGGACATTTAGAGGATCTCGACTGATGCAATCACTGATAGT
The DNA here is from genome assembly GCA_026074375.1 of Tanacetum coccineum. NCBI lineage: Eukaryota > Viridiplantae > Streptophyta > Magnoliopsida > Asterales > Asteraceae > Tanacetum > Tanacetum coccineum. The sequence continues at coordinate 6,805 of BQNB010201424.1, forward strand.
AATGGATAAATCAATTTGGTTGGTTAGGGTTTTAGTTATTGAGATGTTTGTGGGAACGCATGCATGGGGATGCAAGCGGTTAGGTTATTTATTTTGGCTGGTTTACTCTTTTGTTATTAGTACTTATGATTAACATGGTTATTGGCTTGTCAATCCATGGAGTTGTTTACACAAGTCTTGTGCGTTTAGGTTAATATGGCACCTTCGTCATATTCCTTTGTACTTAATGATTTTCTGGTATGAATATATTAACCGGGGTAAAACCCTTTACCAAAAAAAAGTATCATGTGAGTATTTATAACCTTACTTTAACTAGGTATAAATAAAAGAAAACATCAGATATACACATCGTTTATTAAAATTTACTAGTACAATATATTAATATATTTAATATATTAAACATACTGGATAAAACTACATTTGAATAAGTTTTGATATAAAACCCACGTTACACCCCATAATACTTGGTCCTCCACTCTTTTTCAAATCCTGTTTTTGTCGACAGGTTAGTTTAACATACGCTCCTATATCATCAGCCACATTAACTCTCTTCAGAATCTCATAAAATCACTAAAAAAAACCTATACAATTTCCAAACAAAATTCTCTCTTCAAATCTCATAAAATAGCTTAAGTCTTAAAATGACTAGTTGCTAAGGTAAATCACTGAATGAATTATTATTCAGAGTTTAGTACATAGTAAATGTTACAAAGAAGAGTCTTACAACAAACAATTCGACTAACGCTCCCCCATAGTTTGAGCGAGAGGACACCAAACGCTCAAGCTGGTACGAAATTCTTCAAACAAAGCAGAAGACAAACTCTTGGTGAATATGTTTGCATACTAATAGCGAGATGGAACATGAAGAACCCGAACCTGACCAACAACAACCAAATCATGAACAAAATGAGAATGATATGAGAAATAATATTAGGTGGCTCATCCAAAAAAGTATATGAGGGAAGCGAGGTGGGTGTTATAGAACCAAACAGAAAAACTGTCTCGTCAAAGGTAACGCGTCTTGAAATAATAATTTTATTTATATTTAAATCGATACAATGATACCCACGATGATTGGTGGCATGACCCAAAAAAATGAATGGTGTAGAACATAGTTCAAGTTTGTGATTAGTATTAAGATGGGGATAGCATAAACACCCGAAGGTACGTAAAATGCTAGAGTCCGGGGTGATGCCAAGCAAACATGTATGAGGTATTTCATTGTTGATAACACCCGAATATAAAATATTTAACAGATGTATAGCCAAGTTAAGTGCTTTAACCCAAAATGTAGGAGGAAGATAAGCTTGAAAAAGTAAGGTTTATATTAGGTTGTTGATAGTGCGTATCATTTGTTTTGACTTACTTTTTTGTTGTGAGGTTTTCGGACAAGAAAAACAAAATTGAATGCCTTTAGAGGCAAATTATGTAGGGCATGGTTGTCAAATTCACCACCATGATCAAACTGAAATGACTTATTTTCATAGTTAAATTGAGTATTAATCAAATTGTGAAACTGAACAAATTTAGATAAGGCATCCGACTTATTAATCAACAGATTAACCCAAATAAAACGAGAATAATGATCCAGAAATAAAACATAGTATTTAAAACCTAAAAGACTTGGAATAGGAGAAGTCTACAAGTCTGAGTGAACAGTCTTAAAACAAGACTTAGCGAATGTATTTGACCTAACAAATGGAAGCCTCACATGCTTTCCAAGCTGTCAAGCATGACAAAGAACAGGAGGGTTCTCTTTATTACACGAAATGAAATTACTGGAAAATAAGACGACGTGACACTTCACTTACCGGATGTATAAGTCGTTGGTGCCACGTATGCTGACTCATACAAAACATGTGAGGAATGGGAGAGGGCTTCGTGACTGGGTAAAGATCATCTGTACTATCGCATCAAAGAAGCATAAGGGTCCTGAAATCCTTAATAGAAAAACCAAACACGTCAAATTCAACTATACGTTGATTATCACGAACAAACTAAAGAACATAAATTAAAATTTTAACTGTGTTGGGGGTGATAAGAATATTATTAAGGTGAAGGACTCTATGAGGTGTTGGCAAAATACTATGTCTAGTATTGGTGACGGGTATAGTATAACCGTCACCAACCAAGAGAGATGGATAAATACACGTATTTAAAACATCACTAAGACTAGTAACCGAATCATTAAGGTGAGAACTCACACATGTTTCCATATTCCAAGCTCCAGTAGTAGGATCGTGAAGAGTCATGGTACTAAAAGCATGCGGCGCGATTGTCTCTTGCCCCGGGACAATAGCGAAAACTCACTGTCCTAATTGATTACCAAAAGATCCACTAAATACCTGTTGGGCGAGCATTAGGCCATGTGACAGGGCCGATGGAAGAACAGTCCCATGCAAGGGTTGTGCATAATCAGCGGGCTGGGCTGGGAAGCCTGGTGGGCCAACTGGTCGAGCATGATATACCACACGTGGGCCAGAAGAAGTAGGCTGGAGTGGACCGATATGCACATGATACCCCATATTAGAACTAGGCATTCCTGTGTTTGTATTGCCATGATATCCGAGTTGTTTTAACAACTCATGTTTGCTATGAATTACTGGGTTTTATGCCAAATGATTTGGGTTTTGTGCGGGTAACAACTCATGAGGATACCGACCATAGTGATGTATTATTATTAGGCTTAGCATGCATGTATCCATCATGATCAAACTTAAATTATTCCCAAAACGACAAGAAACCTTAGAAAAATTAAAACACGGCCTTGAAGACTTAACTTGAGCAACATTAGAGGGACGTTTGTTACCTGATTCGGCCAAAGGTACCGTAGAAGAAGAGGATGACGAATCAATACGTAGAGCTTGTGACCTTGAATTCAATCTTATCTCCTCGGCAGTGAGCATCAAAGGAACCGCCTTTAGATCCAGAAAGGGCTCCCGATAAACAATAATTTCGAAAACATTCTCATTCTTATCGGGCAATCCTTCGAGAGAATTAGTAACCACATCATCATTGATAAATGGAGACTCGAGACTTGTCAAGATAATAGTTATGGATTCGATCTTGCAAAAATAAGCATCGCTGCTCAAGTCTCCAAGTTTTAAGGACCATAATTCCACCTTCAAGGCGATAGAGCGATTCCTTTTTATTATCATTAAAAAACGTAGCAATGAGATGCCAAGCTTCTTTAGGAGTCTTCAACAACAATCGGTGCTTGAAGGGTTTCAGATAATGTCATGAATATCAATGAAAGAATAATGGATTCAATATTTAGCCATTTCGGAGTAGGAGGAACCGGAGTACTCATGGAAGATTCATCAGGTGAGCCAAGGATATGTTTTAGCTCCTCAAAACCTTTACAAAGGTTTTTGAAAAAATTAACCCAAGATGAGTAATTTAATTTATCAACGTCCAACTTGAATGAAACAAGTGTTGTAAGGTTAGTTACGGTGAGCAACTTATTCGACAAGAGGATAATGGGAGGAGTTGTATATCCAGTCATGATGATTATGTAGCGACTAAGAAGTAGCAGTTACGATTTTTAATATAAGAATGAATCGGCAATAACTTTGTGTTATGACTAAGGATAAAGGGGGAGGACGTACCAAGAGGGTCTCGGTTGTCCCGGCTTGGCACAAGGATTTTGTGATGCATAGGATAACCATCATACTATCAAGTGTTTAGGATATGTGTTTGAGTCATTTTAGGATAGGTAATTGTTTAGGAATGTTTATCTTGTGTTACCAGTTAAGGTTATTTGGCTATATATACCGAATGGCTTTATTTATGAAAGTTAAGTTTTGGTCAGATAAATATATTTGTGATTTTCTCTTTTTTTTTCTTAGGAGCTCGCATCACGCTTGAAGAGGTGCCCTATCTCGATATTATCCGCAAGGGTCGTATCAACTGGTGCTTTCATTGTTACTGTTCATTGTCACTGTTCATCGATAACAAAAATCATTGCTATGGACGAACTTACTCTTGAAGGAACAGTTTGACGCTGTCACAAGTCAAATCGCAACCCTAACTCTGGAAATCCAAATAGCCAAGGTGTCGAGATGGACGCGACATGAGGCTAGCAGCAGCGATCAATGGATCCCTCGTTCAA
>BQNB010201426.1:0-10914 GCA_026074375.1 Tanacetum coccineum
CTTTTAAAATGGACTCTATTTGACTAAAAAGTAAGTTTAAAGAAAACTAGAACAAAAACAGAGTTGAAACGAGCGTTAAAACACGAAAAACGAGAACGAGAACGAATCCTGTTCTTTAGAAAATGAAATTTTACAAATTAGACTCTACGAAAGCAAAACTAATTTTCCTACGAACTTTATGACAAAAAAAAATTTCAAAAAAAGATTTATATTTTTTTGATTATTTTTCTATTTTTTATGATTTTTTAAAATTTTAAATGAAAACAAATGTTTAAAAATACTAAACGAAATATAAAAATTCTAGAAAAATTACGGAAAATACCTTAAACTATTTAAATCCTAGGAAAAATAAGCACGAGATCACAGCTTATTAAATAAGCCGCGAAATAAGCTGTAACAGCTGATAAAGCTTATAAAGCTAAAACGACTAAAAAGATTTAAATGTGCAAGGGTCTTATGAAAAAGACCCAAGGGCACAGCGGTAAGGAGTGGGTGTGTGTGTTTATAAAAGGTTGAGGTGTTGAGATCGGGGGTTCGAGTCTTGCTCACCCCCGACTTCCACTTCCCTTTTTTTGGTTTTTATGAAAAACTTAAAGAACAAAAGTTGTTAATGACAACTTTTTAAGCAACTTTAACAAAGAAATTATAAGCTAAAACTTAAAAATAAGCTCTTAAAGAGCTTATGAAGAAGCTGTTTTCAGTAAGTAAGCTTTTAAAAGCTTAAAATCTACTTTTCAACTAAAAGCTTGCACACTACTCAATTTAAGCTCAATTTTGAAACTAAAAGCTGTCCTAGATAGCTTATAATATGAAGAAGCTAAATTCGACAATCTACTTTGACTAAAAACACTTAAAGCTTACTAAATCTATGGATCAAAATTGCAAACTCAGAAACTTACTCTAAAAGCTTAAAAACTAAATAAGCTAAAAAGCTCAATAAGCTATTCCAAAGGCTGAGCTTTTGAAAACTAGACAAACCACATATAAGCTATAAATCTATTGCTTAAAATCAAATTCTATAAGCTAAAATTCTAGATTTAAAAGCTAATCTTTTATTACTACTGTTTTTGGCTTTTTTGGAGGCTTTTATGAAATTTAAAAGCTAATTTATCCTAAGAAATAAGATAGAAATGTGAAAACAAGTTTTAAACTAACTTATCCTATATCTAAACTAAAAGCTTATTGAATTTTAAAACCTAAAACCTAATTAAGCTAGCTTAAATTCAAATGAAAAGGCAGCAGTAGTAACTGCTGTTTTTACTACTGCTGATGCAATTTGCCAAATGGCCAAAACAACAATGCAGGTGACCTAAAAGGTTACCTCTGCACTAGACACTCCTATTGAGTGTCTAAGAACACCTAGCAACAAAATCTAAACCTAGGAAGGCTTGGATCAAAGAATAACAATCCAATAAAAAAAGGGAAAAACTCCCCTGGTGTAGGAATAAAGAAATTAAGCTCAAACTTTTTATATAATGAAATCTAACCTAAGAAATAAGATAGAAATGTGAAAACAAGTTTTAAACTAACTTATCCTATATCTAAACTAAAAGCTTATTGAATTTTAAAACCTAAAACCTAATTAAGCTAGCTTAAATTCAAATGAAAAGGCAGCAGTAGTAACTGCTGTTTTTACTACTGCTGATGCAATTTGCCAAATGGCCAAAACAACAATGCAGGTGACCTAAAAGGTTACCTCTGCACTAGACACTCCTATTGAGTGTCTAAGAACACCTAGCAACAAAATCCAAACCTAGGAAGGCTTGGATCAAAGTTTGGATCAAAGTATAACAATCCAAGAAAAAGGGAAAAACTCCCCTAGTGTAGGAACAAAGAAATTATGCTCAAACTTTTTATATAATGAAATCTAACCTAAGAAAACAATTTCATTACTGATTTAAAGTGTTTATGAAAATGATTTTAGCAAAGATCACAACTCAGTTTGACTTTAAATGGTCAAACCTCACTAAACCAAACACCCCTTTAACATTTGACAGATTCATTTTAATAAGCTAAACTGAAATCTAATGACTAAAACTTAATAACCAGATGATAAATAGCTTATAGCAAACCTAATTAACAAACCTAAGCAAATTATAAGACAGTTTAATAAGCTATAAGCTAAATTACTCTATTTTTGGATTTTTAATGATTTTTAAGACAAATTAAAAAATCTAAGATCTATACTACTAAAGCTTAAAACAGATTATAAATCAAGTTCAATAAGCTAAATGAGACAAGTTTAAGCACCAATAAGCAATTATTTAAGCAACATAAGCTAGATTACACTAAGAAATTTAAAATAGAAAGAGTAAAGGGAAACTTACAACCTGCCTTAGCAAAACAAAGGCTAAAAGGCTCAAATGAGCTTATCTACTAGCTCTAGCTTATCATTATGGATAAGCTAGTAAAGTCCTTGGAAGCTCAGCCATGGCTAGCTTCCCTTCCATAAGCTTCTTTTTCAATAATCCAAGGTAATTAAGTTGATTTTAAGATTTAAGTGAATTAAGGACTGAATTAAACTCAATCACAAGCTTATAGACTTGTGAGAGCTTGTAAGTAGCTTATGAAATAGTAGAAGCTTATGAGTAGAAAACAACTTATGAAAAACTAAAATAAGGATTTGATTAAAACTCAAATTGGATTACAATGCCTTAAAAATTGAAAATTACAAATTACTAAAAGATAAAATTACCTTTTAAGATAAAATTGCATAAGCTACAACTAAATTAAGCTAAAAATTCTAAAAAGCTAAAAACTAGATACGTGTGTGTGTGTGTGAGTGAGTGGCTATATATAGCCTGTCTCTAAAGCTTATATGTCCATATCCTGCTCTTCTTGAATCAATCTTGGCCCTTCAATCATCTCTCATCATTGGATGCTCACTCTTGACCCTTGGATTAGATTTTTAGCACACAGATTGCCAGCGTGGCAATCCGTGATGTGACGCCTTTGTGTTACTTCTGTGAGTACCTTAAGTGCAAATCCCAACATTCCCTTGTGCTTCCTTATCATCCAACGTGGCATTCCTTGTTGGGGATAGACCAATAGGGCGCGTTTGATGATGTATTACTCTGCCCATGTGTACTTTGGGCACCTGAATTGTCCTTTTTGGCCCTCTATTTAAACTTGCCCTTTGATTTTAACCTTGGGTGAAAAGGTAGAAGACGGGTGAATAGTGGTAAAACCACTTTTCCCGCTCAATTTTAACTGAAAGGGGTGTATGTTTGACTCGGTTAAATAGGAGGGTTGACTCGGATTTTTATAAAAGGATTGGGCCGGGTAAATGGTTTTGGATTTGTTATAAAAAAAGATAACAATTGTTAACTTTTATAAATAAAAGTTAACGACCGTTAGGGTTTTTAAGGATTATTTTTGTAAATTGGTTTATAAATGAGGGACTGATTTGGTAACTTTGGATTTGTCTTTTTGTGACTTTGACTTTGGTTGACTGAGAGTTGACCAAGGCTTGACTTTTTTACCTTTTTGTAGACAACTTCCAGCTCTTTGTGTGCTCTTCCGTTCCCATGTCCGTGTTTGTCCGATTTTGACCTGTTTTCTTGTGATTTTTGCTTTATCCGTACCTACACAATAAGAAAGACAAAACAAGCAATATACAAGCCTTTTATGCACAGTTTTGGTCTTTTTAGGGTCTATTTTGATATAAAATGGATATGTGTTTTCACACATATCAAAATTCCCCAAACTAAGCGATTGCGTGTCCTCACGCAATATTATATGCCTTATAACCAAATACCTCGAAACTTCCCCAAACTAAACCTTTGAAAAGTAGCAAAGATTTTCGTGGAGAAAGTTAAGAAATCACAAGTTATAAAACACCCTTTTCCCATTTTCTAAAACCTCTTTTTTAATATAAAAAATTTGCTAATGTTATTTTGACTTTCGTTATTTCCATAACTGTTAGGGATCATAGAACAAGATGCATTTCGAATCCGAGAATGCCCCAAAAAGGATAAATTCATCGTTCCCGACTTTTCACTTATCCAAACCAAGCTTAAAACAAAATCACAGCTAAATATCAGTAAGGATGCTAACACTACTCATATTTGCAACTTGTAAACTTTTTACTCCCGACATTCATTATATCTTAAGTGAGTGTGCTATTTTGAATTTCAACCATGGATCAACTTCTTGCAACATACTATGCTTTACGTTCCACCTTAGAATAATGAGTTTAAAGGCGAGATCATCCCATGTAGCGACTTTCGTCTCGGCACATCCCAACCTTGCGGCTAAGTGACCAGGCTTTTGACACCCCACAGAGACTAGTATCGGGACTCACGGACCTTAGGTTTCAAAAACTCTCAGGTTTCCCGAATATTCATAGCTTATAAAATAGAGTAGTCAAAGTGCAAAAGCATATTTGAATTTAACAAAAAGAAATCAATTTATTAATTTAATTTAACTATTTAGACATTTATGCAATTGAAACCCTCGACCTTTTAGAAGGCTGCAACATCGGTTGTGAGCCGGCAAGATGCAGCAAACTTTTATCAGTCTCGGATCTTTATTCTTACTATGGGCTTTCTTTAGAAGACTACCACATCGGTTGTGAGTCGGCAAGAGGTAGTAAACTTTTATCAACCCACAGCTTTTATTATTATATATATTTTTTATCATTTTATCATCATATATATATATTATTTTTTATTTTATTTTATTTATATATAGAAGACTTCTTTTTGAAAAATTCAAGTATAAATTTGAACTAAGACTAAATTTTTTGCTATATATTATATAAAAATTGTTGTACTTGACAAAAAATTGTTGATTTAAGCTCTAATCTCGCAAAAACCATCAGAGCACCGTATATTTATCTCGGTTTAAGAGCTTATGGGCAGAAAAAAGCAACAGTTTACACTACAATGAGCTCTTAAGATTGTCCAAGCTAATACTTTTGTTATAAGGACAATCCACTCATACTACTCAACTACATAAATCATTAAATTTTCGATCATATCTGACAGAATCTAAGACGAACACAGAGTGAGGCTTAGCCTAAAATTTAAAGGAACAAGCTAGAGCATCAACACCGCTTTGATACGAGAAGGGAGTCAGAATAAATTACTCCTATATGCTGACCACAAGCAAGAAGAGTTAATAAATTGTGACATATAACATTAATTATTTTTTATCTTTTTCCTAAACAAAAAACTTAAAAAATTTGAATTTCTGCTTAATCTTTATCTGCGGGAAAACAGGGTACGTGAGAAAACAGAATACAATAAGTAGGGTCACAATACAAACTCGATAGATTTAAGCCGTCATCAAACTAATTCAGACTAACATATGTCCTCATTTATTAAAAGAGCGAGTTTGCTCTCTAATACTCACAAGCTACATAACGATCTAAGCCGTTTATTAATTTATAAGTCAAAAGATAAACTGTGTATCGACTAAGATGACAAGATATTCGCGTTTCCCAAACTAACTTGTACAAGATCAACTGGTCATAAGGGAAAGCATTCACAGTGACGGGAGGGAGAGGGGTGAATGATAAAACCAAGGGAACCAAACACCGAAACACCCAGATTCTTCCAGAAAAGTGGGTCTATCCTACAACAAACACAAGTAAAAACACACAACACGAAAGAACGGAAGAGTACAGCGCTCCTCACACACATTAGCAAAACTAGAAGAAAATCTAGAAACTGGATAAAGGCATAGGGGTGGGCACCCAAACTTATTCACACAGAAGCAGCTTTGTTTATTGGTGGGGGAGGGGCGGGGGTGGGGGGGGAGAGTTAGGTCGAGGCGGAGGGTGGGGGGAGGGCTGGGGAATGGGGGGCGGGTGGGGAGGGGGGGGGGAGATCCTTAGAGGGGAGGGGGGGGGGGGTGGTGTTGGGGTCATCACTATATATATATATCTGTAGTAATGAAGATGGATCGTCTCTTATCTCTTGCGAGGGGGAGGGAGGGGAGGGGGGGGGGGGGGTATGTTCTATACAAAGGGATCTCTTGAAGATGACTCTGATATGAAGTGTTGTGTGGTTTTTATGGTGTTTGAATGAGGGGGTTGGTTGTTTTAAGGTGGTGTTCTTTGGAGATTTGGTATTTGGTGTTGGTTGAGGTGATCAGGATTGAATAAGGTTTGGTGTTTTATAGGTACAGTGGGAGTTTTGAAAGGGTGACTTTAAAGGGGGGGGGGGAAGGGTTAGGGTATATGTTAGTTTGTTTTTTAGGATGGGTTGGAGAACTTAGGTGGGTATGATTGTGAGGGTATTTGGTAGGTGTTGTGATTGCGTGTGTGTTAGATGGTTTGGATGATTAGTGATGAATAATAGAGATTTTATCCACTGCGTGGCAATCTAAACATCTGGAAACTGAGAGATATTGATCTCTTCTTGAAACCGGGTCAAGTAGCATGGCAAACGGGGAGTAAGATTGATACGGGATATAGACTCTAATAGTTAATTAAGAAATCATCGGATGCACTGAAGCGCATTTCCTAGTGAACCGTAGGAGAGTTGAGAACACAAATCGTCAATACAACCATTTAGGGTTTTTTTATGATGTAGTGATTTGTGAAATGGAGAGTGTGGAATGAAAGAGTTGGCATGGGTGATTTGGGTAGAACTACTCATGGTGAAGTGTGTGATTCGTAAATTATTTATAGAAGGGTTTCTCTTTTAGATTTGAGATATTGATGGTTGGGAGGTGGTTATGGTTTTTTTTAGGATTGTAGTAAATTTACTGAGGTATGAGAATTAGGGTGGTATAATCACTAAGCAATCTCAAGAAAAATTATGTCTCCTTCCGTCATCGACAAACCCCAACCACCCACCTACTCCTCCCCAACCCATTCACGCCGACCCTCCAGCTCACCACCACCACACTCCTCAACATTCACACGCCCCCACCCCCAACTACAAGTTAGGGTGTGGGTGGGGTGGGTTGTGGTTTGGGGTTTTTTTTGTGTGAGGGGGGGGGGGGGGGGGGGGGGGGGGGGTGGGGAGGAGGTGGATAAGGGGGGGGGGGGGTAAGATTAAGAGTGTGTTAAGAAAAAGAGGTTTAGGGATAGATTATTTGGTTGGTGTTATGTGTTTTAATATTAGTAAGATTTATAGGTATTGTGTGGTTGTTATTTGCTAATTGAAGGTCATCATCAAATTCGACAATAGAAATGTGGTTTGGAGAGTATATTGTAATTAGTGTATTGGTTTATGGGGGGGTAATTTTTGTTTGTGGTGGGGTGGATTAGGAAACGCAATCAAATTGTTAATATATTAAGGTTGTAAATTTGTTTAGTGGTGGTTGGTATGAGATATTAGTGCACTGCACACAGAGCGAAAATGGCTCATCTTACCCGAACCACTACCCAGCCCTCCCACCCATCTCCCCAAATCTACAACCATCAACACCCCAACACACAAAACCATCCACCTACTTTGACCCCTAACAAACTCTACCTGCGCACATAATGTTAAATATATTTCCACATAAATATCAAAGAGAGCAATGCATTGCGAAAGAGTCTCCCTAAAATAATAGCAAATCCTCTCTATCTTCAAAATGCTTAATTCTCTAATTTTTGGAGCAAACAATAAACCATCAATCCTCCATACACTACAACATCAATTGCTTATACAACATTGTCAGTACACACGTAGGCACAATTACGACGTTACTTACGACAAACATAGAGCCCGAGCTTCAAGCTAACCAACCAAGTTCTTGTAGATAGAATGAGCAAGAAAGATTTATGCAGCTCTGGAAATCAGGCTAAAAGCAATAGCGTCCGTAATCACGTTCTGTAGAAGAGCAACCAAAACTCAAAGAGATACTACGAAATTTATCAAGGATCTTCGATTTCATCGAGAACTATGTTCTAAATTGATAAGCATGAAACATATACGCAAAGCATCATATCGAGCTTGTATTTAGAGAAAGCGATTATAAATCCATGCAACTGTTTTCCTTCCTTATTGTTTCATAACACATATATCACATACGATAAAAAATGATGGAGACATTAATCCCCATAAGAAGAAAGCCCCCCCTATCCCGGTGACAAAACAAGCGCACAATATATGGGCGTACGAAATGAAGCAGAATATAACTTAATGCTATTTAAAAACACAAAAAATCTCTATCGAAAATGAGCCGTTAGGTTTAATAACAACACTTCAAAAACCCCCATTGCTCTGTGCTGAGCACATAGGGGTGAAATCTTCTCTAATCATCACCATCAGTCCCTGCAATATGGGTATGGAACTTAGGCGATATGATTAGGACTTTCTGGAGAAAAATAGTCACTGAAACAGTGTTTCTTAGCCTTTGGGTTTCATGCAATTCGAAATCCAAAATGGAAACAACTGGATCCTGTCCCGGAAGAGTGGAGCCTTGTGCGGTAATTTTTGTTTAAGAACTGAACTGGTATATTGCACTTTATCGGATTACCTCTAGTATGTCCTGTATCCTTTTAGAGGAGTATACACAGAAAACAACAGTAGTAGGTACCACAAGAGGAGATCGCGAAGGTCTCCTTCACAAAAGTTTACACTTTCGGCTAGTGGAGTGCGCATCACATATTCATGCGTGCAGGCGCAGGAATAAATACTAGATTTCACGTTTTGCAGCTGGTACAGAGTGAGGTCACAGTAGAATTTGCCAGACGAAAGTCGGTTAAATTGGAAGCTTTTAATGCAACCTTAGAACATCTTGAATCATGGAACCAAAAATCATTCATTGCCGAATTAGGGTTAATATCAAATTAGAGCAATTTACCGAAAAAGAAAATAGAATTCGATACCTTCTTTTCTTCGCCAATTCGATACATTAACCTTGTATAATCCTAGATATCAAGAGCCACCTGCTCTGATACCACATGTTGAGAATTGATCAGCCCATCTAGGATTAGTTTTACGAATAACATTAATACGCAGCAGAATAATAAGAACAATAATGCTATTCAACAAGGTTTAACTACTAAACATTGAAGCCTTTATTATATTTGATCAGAATAAATGAGACTACAATCACTATCTAATACACTAACTACTACTACTACTACTAAACGTGTACGCACACACGCTTTTGCTAGACTCTCATTGAGAAGTCTGCTATTCTATTCTATGGATGGATCTGTAAACTACATACCTTAGACCTCCTTTTATAGTATAAAGAGTCAAGGTTTACATGGAAACTAATAATGATAATAATGATAAATCAATTAGTTATTCAATCATTATCTTTGACCAAATCTTTCAATTCTTATCTTTTGTAGTATTCTTTGACTACAACTTTGGTCCTTCATGTTTCCATCTTGTTTCATTCGTGTTTTGTCTTATCAACTCAAAATAGAATTCCCAACAATCTTCCCTTAGTTGATAATGACAAAACCCAATAAGCACGAACTTCCCCTGAAGTTGATATACGAATGAAACTTCCCCCTAATCCATGCTATACCACCAAGAATCATCAAGCAGCAAATCATCAAATCTTCTTCCCCTTTTTGTCATCATCAAATAGGGGTCTTCTGTAGATGAGCAACTTGTAAACATTTCCCCTTCAGTGGTACATGTAGATGGTTAAACATGTTAACAATAAGCTTCCCCTGAAAGTATGCTAACCATCTCTTAAATCTCGAACTCAGTAGGCTCCAAGTGGTAATTATTGAAGAAAAATGAGTATAACCCATATGTTGAAGAAGTAGAATTTCCCAAACTTGTGTCTTATGTCATGCACTATCCACGTGACGTCAAACTTATACCAAGACCAAAATATAAGTAGATCACAATCTCTTGACAAAATCCTCATTTATCCTATAAAATGAGACACTAAGCACAACAACGTAACTCCTTAAAGTGATAGCAAATGTGAGCATTAAGCACCATAAGAGAAATCCCACACCTTTTCTAGATTCGCCAAGTCTTCGTCAACACCATTTAAGCATGAACAAGTTATCTTTAAAAGGGGATTGAAACCTTTCAAGATATGATAAGACACGCACCTGTAAAAGTCAACTACAACATCAAATAAGAAATAACCAATTTTCTTTATAATAATCCCCAAAAATGAGCCATAATATCATCATCTATCCGAGATCCAAAATGTGTTTGTTGTCCAACATCGGACAATGCTAGCGGTACCAAAAATCAAACCCAGCGGTACTAAGTGAAAAGCGTTAGCGGTACAAACTATCCAAAGAAATTAGTAACACTTTTTCTGTCCCAAAGCTGTCACTAAGCTGCTCTTAGCGACACATTATCTGTCACTAAACTGTTGCTACGCTATCGCAAACTCGAGCGGTACTAACTATTGACATTAAAAACTTCAAACATTCAAGACAGTATGAACATAAACATAGTAGTACTTTGCTCGTCGCACTTCCTTTGGCAACATAACCTTCATCTTGTACAAACAGCACCTTTTGTGCCCACAATTCAAATGAACAGTACTAATATGTTTACATATACACGGCAGTATATGTACTCGAACAGTAGTATCATGAAGCCCAAATAGTAAAAATATCATAAGCAGAAACAATTAAATAAGCAGCACTAATACTTTTTAAACAGCATTAAGTGATATGTGTTAGCTGTATGAACATCTATTAAGCCCAATACCTGACGTGATCAGCCCAAGCAATATAATAGTATAAGAATAGCAAACAGTATTAACACCATATCTTCAAACAGTCGCATTCACGTCCAAAGCTTCCATATCTAAACCCTAAAAATCAGGGTTTCAAATCTCCTCATTCTTATAACAGGTCCCCTTATTAAAACGAGATCATCTTTCTTCTCCATATAATATGAACAGCCTGTATAACACCAGGCAAACACAACACCACGACTTCCATCATTACTTACTCATCCACCAACATGAACACCATTAATAAATACATTCAAGATTATCAATAACATTGCAACCTGATATATTGAGCCCAAT
>BQNB010201430.1:0-10914 GCA_026074375.1 Tanacetum coccineum
TTCGAAAAATTTAGAAAGAACAAAATTTTGATTTAAAATTTTTCGGCTTAAAAACCTTAAAGTTCTTATTTTTCTTGTTCCTATAGGTTTAGTAACAGTAGTTGTACAAGTATATTTGCAAAACAACCATAAAAAAGGTGTCTTTTTGTGTTTTAAAATTTTTGGGTTTTGAAATAGTGTAAGTCGAACAACTGAAGTCGAACAACTAAAGTCGAACAACTGTAGTCGAACAACTAAAGTCGAACAATTGAAGTCGAACAACTGAACCACACAACTGATTATAGCTTAAACCAAACAACTAATTGTAGTTGAAACCGAACAACTAATTTTAGTTGAAACCGAACAACTAATTGTAGTTGAAACCGAACAACTGAGTGTAGTTGAAACCAAACAACTGATTGTAGTTGAAACCAAACAACTAATTGTAGTTGAAACCGAACAACCTATTGTAGTTGATACCGAACAACCAGTGTTTGTTGAAACCGAACAACTCAAGTTTTCAAATTGTACGGTTTATTTCTTTGACTCGTAAAATCCCGTGAAACATTAACTTGTTTTTCCTGGTTTTGTCAAGAATTTTAAAATCCTGTGTAGTTTCAAGAATGAATCACTTAAAAGAAAATTTAATCAAACACAATTTCTTTCTACCACCGTTCGATCAAACAGTAATCTTTTATCATACAACTTTCTCAATGACGACTCTTGCTGACAAAGCAATTCTTTCGGGTGCTGACAGTCGTCCACCTATGTTGATAAAATATATGTACGACTCTTGGAAAAGCAGAATGGAGCTATACATGATGAACAGACAACATGGACGAATGATCCTTGAATCCGTTGAAAATGGTCCACTCATCTGGCCTACAATTGAAGAAAATAGAGTGACAAGATCAAAGAAATATTTTGAGTTATCTGCTACGGAAGCAATTCAAGCTGATTGTGATGTCAAGGCAACAAATATCATTCTCCAAGGATTACCACCCGAGGTCTATGCACTAGTTAGCAATCATCGAATCGCCAAAGAACTTTAGGAAAGAATTGAACTTCTCATGCAAGGAACGTCATTGATGAAACAGGAAAGAGAGTGTAAGCTTTATGATGAATTCGATAAATTTGCTTATAAGAAGGGGGAAACACTACGTGATTTCTACTTGAAATTTTCACTGCTACTCAATGACATGAACATCTATAATGTGAAACTAGAACAATTTCAAGTGAACACCAAGTTTTTGAATATTCTTCCTCCTTAGTGGAGCAAATTTATGATTGATGTCAAACTCATTCGAGATTTGCATACAACTAACATTGATCAGCTTCATGCTTACTTGGGACAACATGAATTTCATGCAAGTGAAGTTCGTTTAATGCATGAACGCAACTCAGATCCGCTTGCTTTGGTTGCAACCCATCAGATGACACAGTCTCCTTATCAAACTCATCAGAACTCATACCAAAACTCTCAATTTCAACCATAAGTTTCACTATATCAGTATCCACAGTATGGATCACCTTATCAGTCTCAACAATACTCAACCAATCAATCATCAACACCTCTTTCAATCACTTATCCATCCAATGATTATCAATCATCAGTTTACCATAACGTTTATTCTCCACCATCATCCATCCCTTAATTGGAATATGCTCCCACAGTTAACCAACAAAAACAACCTGAATTTCCCCAACTAGACTCAGGTCTAACTATTCTAATGTTCAAGCAAGGTGATGACCCCATTGATGCCATCAATCATATGATGTCATTCCTATCAGCTGTCGTCACATCTTGCTATCTTACTACCAACAACCAGCTGAGGAATTAGTCAAACCCTAGGCAACAAGCTACCATTAATGATGGAAGAGTGAATTTATAACCAGTATAGGGGAGACAAATTTCTTTTGCAACGGGGATAAGTAGGACTTACACTCCAGGAGCAAGTGGAGGCAATTTTGGGAAACAAAGGACTGTTATATGTTACAACTGCAAAGGGGAAGGACACATGTCCAAAAAGTGCACTAAACCTAAAAGGAAACAGGATGATTCGTGGTTTAAGGATAAAGTGTTGCTGGTACAAGCTCAAGCAAATGGTCAAATTCTACATGAGGATGAACTAGCATTTTTGGCAGATCCATGAATAGCAAAAGGTCAAGCCACACAGACTGTCATTACTCAAAATGATGCTTATCAAGCCGATGATTTGGATGCATATGACTCTAATTGTGATGAACTCAACACTGCCAAAGTTGCTCTCATGGCGAATTTATCTCATTATGGTTCAGATGCTCTCGCTGAGGTACACAATCCTGATAATGTAGATAACAATATGATTAATTAAGGTGTGCAGGTGATACCGTCTTCTAAACTGTCGAATGTTGTAAACCTTTTAGAGACTAAAATAACCAATGATAGAAATATCATTCCTTATTCTCAGTATGTGACGGAATCACAACAGGCAGCTGTTCAGAATTCTAACTCATCTGCACAACAAGATGCACTGATATTATCTGTGATTGAACAACTGAAAACCCAAGTAACTAATTGCACCAAGATTAATCTGGACAATAAAAGTGTCAATGATACTTTAACTGCTGAGCTTGAAAGATATAAAGAACAAGTTAAAGTTTTGAAAGAAGGACAAAATGTTGATTTAAAGAGTAAAGATAATGTTTCAGATTCATGTGAACAGTCTGTAGAGATTGATCGTCTTAAACAAACTCTTTCAGAACATGTAAAAGAAAAGGAATCTTTAATGCAAACAGTTACTCTTCTCAAAAATGATTTTAAGAAAGAAGAATCTAGAAACATTGATAGAGAGATTGCTTTAGAAAAGAAGATCAAACAGCTGGATAATATTGTTTTTAAAAGAGATCAATCAGCACAAACTGTTCACATGTTGACGAAACCTCAGTTTTTCTATGATCATACCACTAAACAAGCTCTAGGTTTTCAAAATCCTTTCTATCTGAAGAAAGCTCAGCAGTTGGAACCCAAGCTTTATGATGGTAATGTCATTAAGAACACTAGTACTATTGTGATTCCTGACTCCGAAGAGACCCTTGTGCTTGCTGAAGAGAGTCGTTCAAAAATGCTTTTAAAACAACAGGATCCAATGATGTTAGAAAAGAAAGTTAATACTACACCAGTCGATTATGCTGCTCTTAACCAACTTTCTCAAGATTTTGAAACACGATTTGTTCCACAAACTGAATTATCTGCTGAACAAGCCTTTTGGTCTCAGAATTCTATGAATTCTTCAGATCCCACTCATTCTTGTAGACCCACCAAAGTTGAGGTTCCTAAAGAACTTCCTAAAGTCAACATGGTTAATACGAGTTTGAAGAAACTTAAACACCATCTTGCTGGTTTTGACATGGTTATCAAAGAAAGAACCACGGCCACAGCCATCACTGAGGGCTCGTGGGGGTTTGAACATACAAAAGCTTGTTTAAGGGATGAAATAATTCCATTTGTAAAAGCTCTAAAGCACTTATTCAATGCATTCGATCAATATTTAATTGATGAACTTTCTGAAGTCCAAAATGTCTTTCATCAAATAGAACAGGCTGTCTGGGAAACAACAATGTTTAAGTCACAAACCATTTTGAAGTTAAATGCATCACATTTGACTTAGTGAAAAACAAACGACACTGGAACACGTCATAAACCAACGAGATAATTGTGTAACAAAATATATGCATACTTTCTGTGGATAATGCTTAGGTGAAAGTGCCATGAATGTGAAAAGTGTCCTCAAACTTGAACTCACAGCTTCTCAACAACACAAGGATTTTGTTGAAAAAGAGATTTACGATAAACTGTTAAGAAGTTATACTACTCTTGAAAAACATTGCATCTCTTTAGAAGTTGATACTCAACTTAATCAGAAAATTTTTTAAAGAGACAATTCTATTTCAAATCAAATTGCTCCAAGTTTTGATCAATATTTTGAATTAAATTAATTGAAAGCTCGGTCCTAAGAGAAAGACACGGTCATAAAGAAGTTGAAAGAGAGAATTAAATCACTAAGTAAAAATATAAATGAGGATAAGGTCAAGAAGGACATAGAAGAGATTGAAACGATAAATATTGAATTGGATTATAGGGTGTCAAAACTTATTGCTGAGAATGAACATTTGAAACAGCGCCCTATAAAATAAACTTTATGACTCTATTAAACCAAACACAATATCGATCAAAAGAACAATGTATTTGGTAAGTGGCTTAATAACACATACCTTTATACTTTTAAAAACGAGCATGAAATAACCAAAAACGTACTTAAAATGCCAAATATATCTATGTTTGTACTTGTAATTGTGCATGAACGTATATCTAAGAAAAAAGACTAAAAACAAAGCCAAAACGACAAAATCGACTACGAATGGAAAAGAACCTGTGAAAGGAACACAAGCCAAATCGAAGCCAGAAAAGTTCAATCAAGTCAAAAAGTCAACAAAAAGTCAATTGGATCTAAAGTCAAAAGTCAACCCCGACAAATCAAAAGTCAACCTGAAGAAATTAAAAGTATTTGAGGCTTAAATTGCCAATCCCATAAAACTTATATTTAACAGAAAAGAGAGAAAAGAAGAGAAGGACTTAAATGAGCCGAATAAGGGGAAAGTTTATAAACTACAGAGGGCCATTTCTTGTCTAATCTCCTAAGACATAAAAACCAAAAGGCCGAGTATTGCAAATAAGTCTTATAACCTTGGGGACCTTGTTATTGCCAAGTCCCCAAAGTTAATTTAACCACAGGGACCAATGGTGCAAGAAGGAATAAACACTTAGAGGCGGGTCCATGTTTGGCTCCCAATCCCCAAAAAACACTCTTATCACCAGGGAAAATTTTATAACAAGAGTCATTTACAAGCTTAAATGGGCCATAAGGCCTTATTGGACCACTAGGCCCAATGAAACAAAATGGACTTATTGGACTTAGCTTTAGGCCCAATCCACATGGACCTTACTAATGGGCTAGGACCTGGTCTTTGAGTAATAATATCAATATAATAACTTAATGGGCTTGCTTAATGGGCCTATTGGGCTTTTTGAGCTAATTTAGACAATACTAGTAAAATGGCTAATAAAAACAAGTTAAAAACCTAGAAAACTCTAAGTGTGAAATAAATATGTTGCAAGAGCATGATCATCATATAAACTACATGTATACATATACTTATTTAATTTATGAGTTTTCGTTAATTTTTATCGACTAGAAACCTAAGACCCGTTACAATTTGTATAGGTCTTGGTTGATTGACGCGCCTACTTCCGAAGTTTTTATTCATCGATATTCTCATCCGACATCACTAAGTGAGTTCATAGCCTCGCATTTTTACACTTTAATTGTTTTATAAACCCGCGAGGGAGATAACATGCTTGTTTTTAAAATAGAACACAAGGGAGATTGTATGCTAGTTGCCTCGATTATTATTATAAGTTAGCTTAACTCGCTAGATAAAAGACCTGCGGAAATCATGAATTGTTAACTACCGGGAAATGGTAGACGCTTATACATGAAATAGTACTATTTGGAGGCTGCCACCTCCAATCCGTGACGACTGGCTATCGTCAAGTGTCAGGAATATGACACAACGGATGCGTTGTATAGAGAATAATATGCACTCATAGCGAGGGTGTATAGTAGGCATACCTTGTTGGGAACCCCAACATAATTAGATGGTAATGTTCAATGAATAATCCCCCGATATAACTTTGTTTGGCCACATCGTTATATCCTGATGAATATTGAGAAATGATACTTGTGTTTGGAAATTTTATTGTTTATATATATAAACTCTATGGATTCACTCAACATTATTGTTGATGTTTTAGCATGTTTTATCTCAGGTCCTTGAAGGTAATTCGGCGATGGAGAATTTGGTTGTCGCTTATGGAAACCTAAATGTTTTGAAGGCCCATTAAATAAAAGTCATTCGAAGAAGATTAGTAAAAATGTTATATGAATTTATGAAACAATTTGGACCTATGATGTAAACTTTTATTTCGAATGAAGTAATTTTAAAAACGTCTCTTTATTATGAGTCGATTTCTATGGCTTGAGTTTTATATTATACGTAGGCAACCCCAAAAGGAACCCTTCCGGTGGGGGGAGATATATGAAAATGGGGGTGTTACATTAACACTGCCAAAGTTTCTCTCATGGCGAATTTATCTCATTATGGTTCAGATGCTCTCGCTGAGGTACACAATCATGATAATGTAAATAATCTCATTATGGTTCAGATGCTCTCGCTGAGGTACACAATCATGATAATGTAAATAATAATATAATTAATCAAGTTGTGCAGGCGATGTCGTCTTCTAAACAGTCGAATGTTGTGAACCATTCAGAGACTGAAATAACCAGTGATAGCAATATCATTCCTTATTCTCAATATGTGATTGAATCACAATAGGCAGCTATTCATAATTCTAACTTTTCTGCACAACAAGATGCACTGATATTATATGTGATTGAACAACTGAAAACCCAAGTAGTCAATTGTACCAAGATAAATTTGGACAATAAAAGTGTCAATGATATTTTAACTGATGAGCTTGAAAGATATAAGAAACAAGTTAAAGTTTTAAAAGAAGAACAAAATGTTGATTTAAGGAGTAATGATAACGTTTTAGATTCAAGTGCATAGTCTGTAGAGATTGATCGTCTTAAACAAACTCTTTCTGAACATTTAAAAGAAAAGGAATCTTCAATGCAAACAGTTACTCTTCTCAAAAATGATTTTTAGAAAAAAGAATCTAGGAACATCGATAGAGAGATTGCGTTAGAAAAAAAGATCAAACAGCTAGATAATATTGTTTTTAAAAGAGATCAATCTGCACAAACTGTTCACATGTTGACGAAACCTCAGTTTTTCTATGATCATACCACTAGACAAGCTCTAGGTTTTCAAAATCCTTTCTATCTGAAGAAAGCTCAGCAGTTAGAACCAAAGCTTTATGATGGTAATTTCATTAAGAATATGAGTGCTATTGTGATTCCTGACTCCGAAAAGACCCTAATGCTTGCTGACAAGAGTCGTTCAAAAATGCTTTTAAAACAAATGGATCCTATGATGTTAGAAAAGAAAGTCAATACTACACCGGTCGATTATGCTGTTCTTAACCAACTTTCTTAAGATTTTGAAACACGATTTTTTCCACAAACTAAATTATCTGCTGAACAAGCCTTTTGATCTTAGAATTCTGTGAATTCTCCAGATCCCACTCTTTCTAGTAGACCCACCAAAGTTGAGGTTCCAAAAGAACTTCCTAAAGTCAGCATGGTTAATACGAGTTTGAAGAAACTTAAACACCATCTTGCTGGTTTTGATGTGGTTGTCAAAGAAAGAACCACGACCACAACCATTACTGAGGGCTCGTGGGGGTTTGAACATACAAAAGCTTGTTTTAGGGATAAAATAATTCCATTTGTAAAAGCTCTAAAGGACTTATTTAATACATTTGATCAATATTTGATTGATGAACTTTCTAAAGTCGGAAATGTCTTTCATCAAATGGAACAGGCTATGGAACAACATCGTCTAGAGTCAAAAACGTTTAAAGTTAAAATGAATAAAGTTTTGAATGAAAATGAACGACTCTTGGAACAAGTAATAAGCAAAGATATTGTGAACATCATTGTAAATTCTTCTATGGATAATGCTTCTGTGAATGTGCATGAATGTGAAAAGTGTCTCAAACTTGAGACTGAGCTTCTCAACAAAAAGGATTTCATTGAAAAAGAGATTTACGATAAACTGATTCAAAAGAGTTTTACCTACTCCTGAAAAACATTGCATATCTTTTCGAAGTTGATACTCAATTAAACAGTGAAATTTATTACAAGGGACAATCTGTTCAAATCAAAGTGCTCCAAGTTTTGATCAATTGTTTGAATTAATTCAATTGAAAGCTCAGTCCCAAGAGAAAGACACGGTCATAATTAAGTTGAAAGAGAGAATTAAATATTTAAGTGGAAATATGAATGAGGATAAGAAGTAAAATACTTAGAGGAGATTGAAACAATAAAATATTGAATTGGATCATGAGGGATCAAAGCATATTGCTGAGAATGAGCAATTTGAAAACAGACCTAAAAGCAACTTTATATCGATTAAACCAACATAGACGGATTCGATTAAAAGAACTAATGTTAATGATTTAAATTAATCCAAGTCAATCTAAAGTCTGTGGAAATCGCTGTTTAAATGCTATCTTTAGGAAAAGTTTTGCCTAATACCACACTCAAGGATGATTTAAGATAACTTAAAGGAAAAGCTCTATGATTGATAATGTGTTACGAAATACACTCTGAATCCAGAGATGCTTAAGAATGATGTGGAACCAATAACCCCTAAATTATTGAATAAAAAGACAGCTCACTCTGCCTATATGAAGCACACTCAGGAAGAAGCTGCAGTTCTTAGGGATCTAGTTGAACATGTTAAAGCAAATTATCCTTTAGATCATTCCTTAGAATCAGCCTGTAGGTATACTAAATTAATTCAGGAGTTACTTACAAACATCAGTAAAACCTGTCCTAGTATCAATTATACTGATGGAAAATTAGTGGCCGTGACCCCAAAAAATAAGAACAAAAGAGTTAGATTCACTGAGATTATCACATCCCCAGGAAACACAATCAAAAAATAGCTTCTTCATCAAACCTAGTTTCTAACAAACCTATGTTGTCTTCTACAGGAGTAAAACCGTCTACTAGTGCTAGCGGATCACAGCCTTCAGGCAATACAAAGAAAGATAAGATTCAGCAAACACCAAGTAGTACTCAGAAGAATAAAGTAGAAGCCCACCCTAGGACAGTTAAATCTAGTTTGAAAAATAAGAATAGTGTTGTTGAACCTAAAGGAACTGCAAATGTGCAGCATTCCAAGCTTAATGCGAATTCTGAACTTCTATGTGTTAAGTGTAATGGTTGCATGCTTTCTGATAATCATGATTTGTGTGTTCTTGATTTTATCAATGATGTGAATGCTCGTGCTAAATCTAAATCTGTTAAGAAAAGTTCAAAGAGAAAAGTTTGGAAACCAACAGGAAAAGTGTTCACAAATATTGGATACACTTGGAGACCTACTGGTCGGACCTTCACTATAGTAGGAAATGCGTGCCCTTTAACTAGGATTACCACAACTGCTGAAGTGCCCCTTAGGAAACCAACTGCTCTAGAAAGTGATACACCTAAGCCTGTAGTAACATTGGTTTACTCAAGGAAACCTAGGAAATCTAAAACTAATGTTCCCGTTAGCAAACCTAAGATTATTAAATCTATATCTGCTAACAAAAAGGAACCCAGTAAATCTTAGGGATTCATAGTTTCTGATGGTCCATCTTCCCTCTTGATGAATGCAGGTCGTCCAAATTGTTCTCTGGTATTTGGACTCCGGCTGCTCCAAGCATATGACCGGAGATCGCTCTCAGCTCACCAATTTCGTCAATAAATTTTTGGGTACTGTAAAATTCAGAAATGATCACGTGGCAAAGATATTGGGATATGGTGATTATCAGATTGGGAATGTTACGATCTCAAGGGTTTACTACGTAGAAGGACTTGGACACAACTTATTCTCCGTTGGGCAATTCTGTTATTCGAACCTTTAAGTTGCTTTTCATCAACACACCTACTTCATTCGCAATCTAGAAGGTGTGGATCTATTAACTGGATCTCGAGGCAACTATCTGTATACTCTGTCTCTTGGAGATATGATGGCGTCCTCTCCTATATGTCTCTTGTCAAAGGCCTCAAAGACTAAGTCCTGGCTATGGCACCGACGTCTATCTCATCTAAACTTTGGTGCAATCAACCATTTAGCTAGACACGGTCTTGTTCGAGGTCTCCCTAAGCTAAAGTTTGAAAAGGACCATCTGTGTTCTGCGTTTGCAATGGGCAAAAGCAAGAAGAAACCCCACAAACCTAAATCTGAAGACACCAACCAAGAAAAACTATATCTCCTGCACATGGATCTTTGTGGTCCAATGCGTGTCGCAAGTGTTAATGGAAAGAAGTACATCCTCGTCATTGTTAACGATTACTCTCGATTTACATGGGTAAAGTGCTTAAGGTCAAAAGATAAAGCTCCAGATTTCATAATCAAGTTTCTCAAAATGATCCAAGGGCGGCTTAAAGTACCTGTCCGACGAATCAGAACAGATAATGGAACTGAATTTGTTAATCAAACTTTGCGTGAATATTATGAGAAGGTTGGCATCTCTCGTGAAACATCTGTTGCTTGCTCTCCACAGCAAAATGATGTCGTTGAAAGACGTAATCGTACGCTAATTGAATTTGCCCACACAATGTTGATTTATGCAAAAGTTCTGTTATTCTTATGGGCAGAAGCAGTTGCTACCGCATGTTACACCCAAAATCGTTCCATCATACATCTTCGTCATGGCTAAACACCATATGAGCTTTTACATGACAAACTTCCTGACTTGTCATTTTTCCACTTATTTGGTGCACTTTGTTATCCGATAAATGATAGCAAGAACTTAGGAAAGTTACAATCGAAAGCTGATATTGGTATTTTCATTAGCTATGCACCCACAAAGAAAGCATTTCGAATTTACAACCGAAGTACCAGACGAATCATCGAAACAATTCATGTAGATTTTGATGAGCTGACAACGATGGCTTCTGAACACAGCAGTTTATAACCCTTACTTCATGAAATGACTCCTGTAACAATCAGTTCAGGACTCGTGCCAAACCCACCTCTTTTAACACCATTTGTACCACATTCAAGAACTAATTGGGATCTTTTGTTTCAACCACTGTTTGATGAATTACTCAATCCTCCACCTATTGTTGATCAACCAGCCTCTAAAGTCTTTGCACCAATTGCTAAAGTAGTAGCTCCAACACCCGTTGTATCAACCAGTTCACCTTCCTTAAC
>BQNB010201432.1:0-10914 GCA_026074375.1 Tanacetum coccineum
TTCATATCACTTAATAAAAAAATACATTTCAATTTATTTGTAACTTTTAATTTTTAAAATCAACTTATATTAATTAAATACATTATTTTCTTTTACCTCCTTTTTTTCATATCTTTTCCAAATCCTGTTCCCAAACAAAACCTACACGCAAACCAAACGGGCCCTTAGTATCATTCTTTACCATTATACAATTATAGTGACATCAACATGCATTAAATGATTATAAACACATGCTAGCAAAATAAAAAAAACAGTTGCATTCAATAATAAAACATTTACTTGGGTGGTAAAACTAGGGGTGAGCAAATGTACCGAGAACCGAATCGGAACTGAGAACCGAACCGGACTGAACCGAATTTTAGAACCGCGGTTCGGTTCTCGGTTCCTCAATATTTCAAATTTCGGTTGTTCGCGTATCTGTTCGGTTCGAACCGCGGTTTCTCGTTCCGAACCAAAGAACCACTCGCCTTTCCAAATATAAGGGATTTATTTATGAGATGTTTAGTTTCTTACGTGATACGTCAAACATTTATTAGATTTTTTGAATATCTTAACACGATACTATGGATTCATCCTTATTGCAAGATGGATTTAAAGTTTAAAATCTTATTAGTCCTGAAGTCAAAAAAATGCAAAGACAAGAAACCCACATGAAGTTTGAATTGAAAGAAAAATAGTAGGCCCGACTAGTAACCAAGTACGGGTACTAATACCCGGTATATTGTAAGTACTATATATAGCCTCTTCCAACTTTGGAAGAGGCAAGCTAGTCATTATTTCATTTCATAGAAACACATACACTCTCTCTCTCTCTAGAATCTCTCTCTTGTGTTTCTCTCACTAGAAACTAGCTAAACCACTCGAATCATCACCCGTGTTATGATTTAAACGATCCTACAAGTAATAAATGCACTTTTCTTAAACTATGTGTTTTTTGTCGGGGGACAATAATTTTGGAACGGAGGGAGTACATTATTTTCTCTTACCTTCTTTTCTTTCATATCTTTTCGAAATCTTATTCTCAAACCAAACCTACACGCAAACCAAACGGGCCCTTAGTATCATTCTTTACCATTATACAATTATAGTGACATCAACATGCATTAAGTGATTATAAACACATGCTAGCAAAATAAAAAAAACAGTTGCATTCAATGATAAAACATTTACTTGGGTGGTAAAACTATGAAACTTGCTTTAAAAAGTCATTTATCCTTTATCCCAAGCAAGCTTTAAATCTTCAGCACTTTCTTTTCTTGTATAACAACTTATAAGCCAGAAATAACCATTACTAATATTGTTGATTTTCCAAGTCCATTGAATT
The DNA here is from genome assembly GCA_026074375.1 of Tanacetum coccineum. NCBI lineage: Eukaryota > Viridiplantae > Streptophyta > Magnoliopsida > Asterales > Asteraceae > Tanacetum > Tanacetum coccineum. The sequence continues at coordinate 1,325 of BQNB010201432.1, forward strand.
TTCAATTGAATTCTTTCTAACAAACACACATGATACATTATATGTCCTTGTTACATTTTCAAAATTCAAATACAACGCGTCAAGTATGTTATTTTTTCTTCTAAAAATAATGATAGGTGCTATTCGAAGTAAAATAATACACAGAAAAAGTAAATCAAAATAAAGTAATGCCTTGATATCAAATATTGTAAAAAAGAAAAATGTAAATTCCTTACATCAATTCTAAAACCAGAAAAACGTTTGACTATATACCTCGTAAACATGTGACGACCAAATATATATAAGATAGATAAAAAAAAGTAATGACAATACCTTTTTCGGCTTTTGAGTCGGGGTCGACTATTGGTTTTTGGTAAGGATCACCAAATTGTTCCGACCCTAATGTGATAACACTTATTTCTTTCTAGTTTACACATTTCATTTTGTTGGTCAATTACATAAATCTTGTTGAGTATAGACCGTATTGTTTGCGTCAGATAGAAAAAAATGTAACAAATCTTGTAGCAAACTAATTAAGTATCATAGCCATCTTTGAGGGTGGAAAATTTTTCATGTTAATAATTATATACTCTTTACACATATTTTTTTGAAAAAAAAACCAGTTAGATAATAAAATATCTTAAATGGATAATATGTTAATTGTTTAAATAACTTGTTTGCATTATATATGATAAAACAACAGCACATTTTATATAAATTAGTTTTTGAAGGCCTTATTATTGATTATCCCAGGGCCTCAGAATAGTAAAAAACGATCTTGTTAAGTATACAATATTTATGAATATTCTTGAATGTAGAAGCGTAAATGGTTTTTTAACCAAGCATCATATCATAAATGGTCGTAACGAGGTAGTTTGTGGCCGCACTTCATTGGGGGCATAGTTTTTTTGTTTAGGTAGTCGTAAAACATTTGACGATATCGTTTTATAAGATGATATATGTGATTTTAAATAATTAATTGATCATGCTTATTATTGAATGTACAAAAACAATTTGTGATTCCACTCTTGCTTTGAATTTATTATATATTTAAGATTGACTTAATCTTTTGTTGCATATTGTTTGTTTTTATCAATTTCATAAAAGGTAAAAACTAAACATACTCTATGTACTAACTCATATATACTTATTATGTTTTCTTCATTCTTAAACTATTCAATATACATCATATCATTATGCTTAATTAATTTTTCCCTCTCATAATAAAAGACAATAATACCTCTTTTTGGTCTTCAACACCACTACAACCACAGTTTCCGACAACCATATTTTCTGACAATGTGTTCTTCAGTGGGATCCACTTAAGCGTTTGATCATACATTGAAATGTCAAAGAGTTGGTGCAAACTAAATACACACATCATGGACGATCTCAACGAGTGGGATCCACTTGAGCGTTTGATCATACTTGATGATCTGAAACCCAGCGGGTGTGACAATATCAACGAGTGAGATTCACTTGAAGTGTTTGATCATACGCTGATGGTGCAACCCAATGGGTGGGACAATCTTAACGAGTGGAATTCATTTGAAGTGTTTGATTTGCTAGGGAAAATCTCCATGAGTGGATGCTTTGGAATTTAATATGTAGTTACAGTTTCCTTATTTGCATGGTTTAGGCTGCCCACTATGGTTCGGTCGACCGACGACTTAGTCGGTCGCCACCATAGCGGGGTAATCGGTCGCCGGCGATCTTTCATGATTTTGGTCGTTCACTCAACCGTTGCCGTGGGATATATAAAAGTGTGATTCTTGTTTAATTCATTTATATAAAAAAAGCTTTTTAACTTTTAAAATTTAAACACTTTAACACTATAAATACCCACTCATTTTATCATTTTATACACAATTTTTATATACACTTTCATCAATTTTTTTAAATGGCTTATTCGGTTCCACATACCTACGATGAAATCCAAGCTTTGGTCCACATGAAATCCAAAGCTTTTTGGGTTCAAAAACTATTGGACAAAGACAGGTTTCGGCAGCCAGCAAAGAAGCAGCGAATTTTTTGGATTTACGCCTTATTTTATTAGCAATTTGACAATGGCAAACTCAAAACAAAAACAGCTATAAAACCACGAACTTAAAAAAGCATACGAGAAAAGTAACGGATGGGACATTTTATACCCACAACAAGAGAGTCGTTTGTGATAGTGTTAGGATTACTCGTGTATAGTGTGGTGTGTTCGGATGCTTCGAATCGAATACGACTTTCTAAAAAGAAAATCTGATAAAGAATTACGTAGCTGAATCTTTATCATGATGATATGAAAGGTGGCAAAAATAGAAAAAACTAAAAATTGAACCTTCGACCCTTTGTTCGACTTCTTCTAGAGTTACGAATGACTTACTTGAACTTGAAGTTGACCCATCAGACCTTTCCATGACCAACTTCTATACGATGACTAGACTCCATTTTATGCTAAATATAGTTTGCTATGGGAAAAAATACAACTCCCCCAACCACTTAACAAACCAGCACAATATCCACAATACCACACACCACACTCCCTCCAACCGTCCCCCTCCCCCCACAACCCCCCCGCCTCCACCAGCCCGAACCAACCCCACCCCCCACCACCCCACACTCCACCCCCCAACCCCCACCCCACCCACGCCCCCCCACATACAGCACAACTACCGTTGCACACACCGCCATAAAGGTGGTTCGTCAATCCCCAAACCCAAGCACATCGGTGATGTATATCTTACTAAAACCATCTATACATCATACAACATCTATGATGAAGGAAGCCTTTAGAAGAAACCCTAAGAAAAAGAAGAAGGTGATGAAAAAGAACATAAGAAAGAAAATATAGCAAAAACAAGCTTGATGGTGAGTTAAGTCATACCTTGATATTTGGTTGTGAAATATGAATTCAGAAAGACAATGCAGAATGAAATAATCTATAGGAATTAATTTTCATTTTGTTGTTTAAAAAAATTGTAATGATTTAAATTATCAACGAGCTAGTTTTAAATGTAATGTTATAAATTTCAACTGCTAATAGTACATTTCCCTTATCAATACCACATTATATTATACTTTTCTCTTATATATACCCTCTTTATCATCATTCATTTTCTCACACAACTTCTTATCCAACTCTCTCAAATGGATTCCAATCTCAATAACAAAAATGATCAATGGGAACTCAGTCTTTATATAGATGATTTCGATCTCCGTTTAGCACTCATTCTCCGTCCCTCTAGCAGCACACGTGTTGAAACACCCCCTCAACCCAAAATTCAGTTAGGATAATATCCGGTCCTGTGGATATTGTTCAAGTAGTCAAGCTGCTTAAACAAAGGGATATTCTACTTGGTTTGGATGGGGTTGTAATGTCTACACAAGAATATATGAAGAAAGTTGTTGAGGATGTGAGTGGGATGAGGATTTTAAGAGTGGGTCGTGGGTTAGCGCCACTGACTATGTGAATGCTAATAGTGGCACTGTGAGTGGGTGTTTAGGAGACATCAAGAATTTTCTGAACAATGGAAAACTTGACCAAGTTGTTGCAATAGTCAAGTCTTGTTCTCCGAATATGATTGGCTATCTCATAGTGACTATGAAAGATCTCTAAGGTACAATACCTGGAACAATACATCATAAAGTCATTGGTGAGGGTGGTTATGGAAAGGATCCTAAATCATAAATGCATTACCTTAACATTACAATGAGAAATATGGTTAAGATTTGTCGTAAGGATACGATTCCTGGAAGTGGCAGTGGTTAATTCATTACCTTAACATTATTATGTAATGTTTTTTATTATTATGAAATGTTTTTAATTATTATGTAATGTTTTTATTATAATTATGTAATGTTTTCATTATTAACGAAATTTAATTTTGTTGTTAAAAAAATTGAAAAATAATGAAAGTCGCCTTATAGTGGCAAAAAGTCGCATGTAGGTCGCCGGAGAGAGAAAGTTGATGTGGCAGGGGAAAATGTAGGTCACTGGTGGTCCTTATAGTGGGTAGCCTTAGGTAGTTTTGACATAGGTTTTTCTAAACCCATATTTTATGCGCTTACAGAGCCTTATTGGAAAAGTAACTATTTTAAAGGAATTCTTTCAATCTATCGATAATTTTGGAATTTATACATATTAACCATTTAATCACACGAGTATATGCAACGAAATACAGGATCACATATGGTATAAAGTAATTAACATAAAGATAAAGATTCGTGTACCTTTTAGCAAATTAAGCAAACGAACAACGAATCTTGAAAACACGCGTATGTGTTAAACAAACAAACGCGAAAACCACTTAGATTCAAAAGTATGAATCCTCTATGTAGAACACACACAATACGTTTTTAGCAAACAATTAAGTATGCTAGTACTAGTAGTGATAAGAAAACAAAACCCTCTGTTCTTGAAGCAAGCAAGTCAAAACCCTTCGTGGGTTTGGTAGTCGATCGCAAGAAACAAACTGAAACCCTTTGAGGGTTGTTAGTCTATCAGCACACAAGAGAAGGAGAGAAAGAGGTTTTTAGGTTTTTGGTTTTCCAAGAATTAGCCAAATAATGAACCTTGTATTCTTTATATAGGCTTTGGATTACTTAGCTTGCAAGCCAAGCAATCCCAATCCCTTTGGGAATTCTCCACAGATCGGCACAAGGGCAAAGGATGGATTTCCCGAACTCAACTTTACTTCGTTTTACTTATAGGTCCTTATATTAACGTTGACGACCGTTTGTAAAATCTCGTTAAGTAACTAATTAATTAACGATCGTTATAGCTTATCACTAATTAATATATTACATTTAATATATTATTACATAATTGTTCTGTGTATTAACGCTTCGTCCCCATAGGCACACATAACTTCCGGACATATATTATTTAGATGTGAACATATCCCAACAGCTTCCACTTGGACATGTCTAAAATAATATAATAACATTGGTAAACGTCTAGCAACACGCTAATGTTCCACGAAATACCTGAGTGTAGTTTCGTAAAGTCACAGTTAAGTGATTTAAACATTTACCATCTCTTTGTTCTGATACCGTGTTTAAAATGGATATGGATCTAAGTCATTCTATTATTTAACGATTGTGTTTCTCGTTTAAGTAATTAATCAAGATTACCAAAAATTCATCGAGACATTCTGATATAATTTTGAGTAAAACCAAACTTTTTGATTACTTCATCAAATCTTTTATTCCAGCTTCTTGATGCTTGCTTAAGTCCAGAAATGGATATCTTTATTAAGATAACCATTTAATAAGGCAGTCTTGACATCCATTTGTCAAATCTCATAGTCATGGTATGCTGATATCGCTATTGATACCCTAATAGCTCTGATTTCTGCAACAAGAGAGAAGGTTTCTTCATAGTCAATCCCATAGGTTTGAGAATAACCCTTCGCTACAAAACGAGCTTTATAGGTGTATACATTGCCATTCATATCAGTCTTTTCTTGAAAAGCCATTTACTCCCAACGGTCTTAGCATTAGGATGAAGATCAACCAAGCGCCAAACTTGATTATCTTTCATGGGTTGCATCTCCGCATTCATAGCATCAAGCCACTTAGTAAATTCAGAATCTGATAATACAACTTTATAGTTTGTAGGTTCATTAAGATCCCCAAACTATGCTCCTCAACTTCTACATTTATACAAAAGCGTTCAGGATCTTGATGTCTCCTTAAGGACCTACGAACGGGGGCAACACCTTCTTGAGGTTTGAGACTTTCTGCCTCAACAAGATGTTCGCTAGAGTTTTCAAAAGGTGATGTATCTTCATCTTGAATTTCTTCAAGTTCTACCGCCCTCCTACTAGCTTCTTGAGAGATAAGATTCTTTTCAAAGAACTCAGTATACCTTGCAACAACAATCTTGTTTTCTAGTGGGAAGTAGAAGTAGTAACCCATTGTTTCCTTTGGGTATCCTACAAAGATACATTTAACAGATCTTGATTGGAGTTTGTCAGGCGTGTCATGCTTCATAAGTGCCTTACATCCCCAGACCTTTAAGTAAGACAAATTAGGGACTTTTCCATACCATAATTCATATGGTGTCTTATCAACCTTCTTGGTTAGAACCATATTAAGTATGCATGTAGCGGACTCTAGAGCATAAACCCAAAAGGATAATGGAAGAGTTGTAAGATTCATCATTGATCAAACCATGTCAAGCAGGGTGCGATTCCTCCTTTCAGATACGCCATTGTGTTGTGGTGTGTATGAAGGAGTAAGCTGTTGGACAATTTCACATGCTTTCAGATAATCTTTAAACTCTTGAATTATATATTTACCTCCTCAATCCGATCGAAGAGACTTTATAGTCTTTCCGAGTTGATTTTCTACTTCATTCTTAAAGACATAATATGTTTCAAAGACTTCATGTTTATGTTTAAGCAAGTAAACATATCCATAACGACTGAAATCATCTGTAAAGGTTATGAAGTAGCTAGCACCTTGTCTTGACACATGTCCAAGTGGACCACAAACATTAGTATGTATCAATCCAAGTAGATCAGTTACTGTCACACCCCGTCATAAGCAGAAACACAAGAATGCAACATAATGATCAATTATAACACAAGATACAAAATAGATAAATCTAAAATGCATAAATGAAAGTGTCAAGACGACCATCAACCTCAATAACCTTGAGTGATGTCCCATCGAAGAACACAACAAACAGTCGCTTTCAAATCCACTTGCCCACGCATGGGTCCATACAAGTCTTAAACATTTATCCTCAAGAAACAAATCCATAACATACATCGAAAAGCAAGACCTCTTAAACATGATCCATACAGGATACACTTAAAGTCTGCTAACATGAATCACAATCTACTGACCATTTCCTTCACCTGAAAATGATACTCGAAAACGTCAACAATAATGTTGGTGAGCTCGTAGGTTTGACCTTAAACACAGTTGATGTGCCAATCATTTAAATAGTGGACAATAGTGCTATATGACAGTGAATATATGCAAATAACCCATGACTTTGCATCCCCGCTAATCATGTACCATGACCTAGCATCCCCGCTAGTCACAACCAGCATATCCCTATGCTCTTGGAGTCGCAACTCCGATATGTCACTTACGCACCTAAAGGGCCTACCAGCTGGAGTACTAGATTAGGTCAGGACCACACAAGACATGGCAAATCCTTGCCAATCACCCTTGTTGTGCATCACAATGCATGCAAGTCCAATCAATTCACATAAGACATAGCACATCCTTGCTAATCACATACATTGCCGTATATCTCGATGCATGCAAGTACAAATCAAACCACATAATATTCATATAGCAGTCATAAGCACATAATTGTCCCAAAACAAAACCACATTTCGCACAGTTAAGAAAATCACATTTCAAAACAATTTGAGTATCATTTTCTCCCAACGAAAAAATAATAAAAATGGGGCTACGAGAACTCACCTCAAGCAGCAAACTCAATATCACACAAGCAAATGCAACGACGTCTGAACACGACCTAGTCCAATTAATGTCCTATTTTAATAATTCATTTCCAAAACAGTTTTCAGGTCTGATGCATATATGTTAGACGCGTGTTGTACGGTTATCTTAAACGTTTTAGTGGTGTGATGGTTGACGACTTAACTCCAAAAGATACCATATCAAACCCATATTTTAGTACAATATACTTATACTATTTAAGTAAAATAGTCAAGTAATATAAGTAAATTCTTATAATAAATACTTATAAATATATATATCGATAAGTCCATTCGGTACACTTAGTGACCATAATTAAACCATTTATACTATACGAAATAAAACGTTTATTTACGTTAAACATTTTAGGAAAGTTTCAGAAAAATATATTTTTCGTCTTTTAGTCGATTTATTAAAATAATGAAATAATAATATTTTATTATTAAATTAAAAATCTCGTTTTGTGTAAAAATTTTAAGTATAGACTTTTTACGAAATTTTGGCATGACCCGTACGTTTATATAACGTTTCCTACGGTTTTTAAACCTTATTTTCAAACAATTTCCAATATTTCGACACTTTCCGACCAAATTCCAAAAATCACATTTCACGACGTTTACCAAAATACATTCTCAAAACGACTTTCAATATAACTTCACAAGTATTTTTCACTTTTCAAAAGTTCGTCAAAACTCTCAAAACGACTAGTTAACTCTTATTGGACCCAATAAGGATCCATTAAGGATTTTACATATCCAAAATATGATTTAAGCCCGATTCTGAAGCCCATTAGTAGATATAAGCCCAAAAGATAAGTAACAAAATAACCTGGACCACAATGAGCACTCAAATAAGTCACGGCTTATTGAGGCTTATTGGGCCGTGCGCCCAATAGCTCCAAAACCAAATTCATAAGCTTAAAAATAAGCTAATAAGCTACGTATTATATTTGGTTACCACCATAAGCTACCAAAATAATCCACAAAAATACGACATACTAGGGTAATAACCAAAATCACGTCCCTTGTGTTCTTTCTTTTTGTCGAGAGCCTATAAGCTCAAAAATAAGCCATTCGAGCTTAAAATAAGCCAAAATAAGCCAACAAACAAAATAAGCTATTTAGCAACAAATGTTTTTCAACCTTCACAACCAAAATATTACAAATAACAAAACTTCATTTTCCTTTCCTATTATTTTCGAGCCAAACGCACCCTTTTATCACTCATTTCATTTTCGAGTTTTGATTTTTACGACAATCAACTTGTACAAATAACATCTATGCATCATAAGGTATTCAAAAGTACAAAGATATTTGAAATAAGATGACTTACAAAAATTGTCACTTTTGAGCAAGATCGACACGAACCAAACAACCCAAACGTTGTTTAAATGTTAACCTGTGCACTAGAATCAACCTGGAAGTACCCAAACTCTCATGTTTTTGATCAAAGATTGAAAACTTATGTGTTTTTGTTTGTGGCTTGGTTCGGACGCACACCACATAGGAAGAGAGAAAGAAATTATGTTTTTTTGTTTCAAGATAATGATAAGTGTGTGTTTAGGACACACACACAAAATGCATATGTACAATGTTTAGACAATGATCCTAAAAATAAGGCTTCTTGTCCCTTGTGGGGCTCGAACGGTTAAGGGTATCCAAAGGGGCTCGGGTTGCCTTCTTTTTGTGTTGGGTTCACTAAATACTCAAAAACCGTGATCGTAAAATATTTTCCAAAGTTAATTAGCATTTTTATTCACCTTAAAAATACTTTTCCAATTACTTAGAGTATTTACACGATTTATTTTCACTTTAAACCTCCCAAAACTCGTTTGGACCTTAACGGACGTGTCAGACTCGTTTTTGGCATTTCACGCTATTCACGGGTCAACCACCCGGAACACAACAAACACAATAATACCCTCTAAAAAGGATTATTATACACAACATAACCATAAAATGCCTCAATCACATAAATTCACCACCATCAACACGGTACAAGTTCTAACGAAACTGACAAACGTCAAATAGTCAAAGGACTAAATTAAAACATTCAAAACTCACAAAAAGGGCAAGGGTTACAGTTTCCCATTCTGTTTGATGCGGAAAAGGTTTCCTTGTCATCTTATTAGATAAACAAGATACGTATTGATCAAA
>BQNB010201433.1:0-10914 GCA_026074375.1 Tanacetum coccineum
AAAATTTAGAACGGTTTGATGATTATGATGATATTGAAGACCAGCTTGAAGAGTATCCATGCCTATACAATGAATTTTGTGACCAGTATGACTTCAAGGTTAAAGGTAGAGGTAGGAATTAGATATTTTCCTAGACATTAGAATGGTGTTTCGTTCTTATGTAGTGGAAAGGGAGGTAGCAATCCATGTTTGTTTTGTATTGTTTGTTTTTTGCCTATGTAACGGGCTGAGATGAGGGATTCACCCTCATCCGTTGTACTTAAACGCTTTTTTGGTGTAATGCATTTTACCGGGGTATTGATTCCCTTTTACCCAAAAAAAAACTTCATTTACACGCCCGTGTCGATGTTAATTAACATTTCTAGGTACGTAAATGTTATCGATTCCAAGAGAGTTGAGAAGATTCTTTTTGGAAATTTTTTGATTTTTCTAATTTTGTATTTGCTTTTTGAAATTTTATATTTTTTTCTTTTTATTGGTTTTATATTTTTGTATTTTCTTTTTTCAAAAATATTTATAAATCAAAATAAAAGAAAAATAAAAATATTTACAAATTCGATGTTTGATGGATCAAGCAGATTCGTTTGCCAAAACATCCAGTTCTTCTGGAGTTAAACATCTCATACCGAGTCGTCTGACGAGATACTTAAACATATCTTCGGGTAAACGATTCGAAATGGCTGTTCAAGCTGTATGCTTGAGGTTAATGTGACACTCAGTCACATTCCATTTGTACTTATTGGCATTGGGTATTAATATAATTTACCGGGGTATTGTCCCTTTTACCCAAAAAAAATCTTCGGGTAAGGCTTTAGTAAACAGGTCAGCTAACTGGTATTCAGTTCCGACAAAGAATAATTCAACAATACCCTTTTCAACCTGTTTCTTTATGAAGTGATATCTGACATCGATGTGCTTGGTACGGGAATGCTGGACTGGATTACACGAGATGGCTATGGTTGCCTTTGAATCACAGTACATAGGTATTTTATCAAAGTGGAAGCCATAATCTGTGAGCTGAGTTCTCAACCATAGAACTTAAGCGCAACACGCGGATAAAGACATATACTCGGCTTCTGCTGAAGACATTGAAGTGCAGTCCTGCTTCTTGGACGACCAGCTGACTAACTTATCACCACCTAGAAATTTTATGTCACTAGATGTGCTCTTACGTGAATCAAGACAGCCCGCGTGATCCGAATCTAAAAAAGTAGTTAGTTCGAAACCGGTGTCCTTCGGATACAAGAGTTATTGTTAATGGTATTCTTAAGGTACTGAAAGATCCGCTTAACCACAATGAGATGTTTCTCAGTCGGTTTCGCTTGATAGAAAGCACAATAACATGTAGCATGTACAATATTTGGTCTACTTGCTGTTAGGCACATGAGTGCTCCGACCATACTACAATATTTCGTTTGGTCAACCGGAGTTCTACTCAAGTCAGCATCTAGGTGTTTCGTAGCCATTAGAGTACCAATGCTATCACATGAGGTCATACCATGCTTATTAAGTATCTCTTAAGCATACTTAGCTTGGTTTATAAAGGTACTACGTGGGGATTGGTGGATCTGAATTCCAAAGAAGAATTTTAGCTCCCCCATCACAGACATTTCAAACTTGTTGTGCATTAGTTTTTCAAACCTTTTTGAAAGTTTTCGGTTCGTAAAACCAAAAATAATGTCATCAACGTAAATTTGCACAAGCAATATGTCTTTCCCTTTTTTAGTAATGAAGAGAGTTGGATCAATAGAACCTTTTGAGAATCCTTTGGATATCAGGAAGTTAGAGAGTTCATCGTACCATGCCCTTAGAGCTTGCTTGAGTCTATATAATGCCTTTTTGAGACGATAGACTTTGTCAGGATAATGTGGGTTTATGAATCCATCTAGTTGATTGACGTACACTTCTTCCTCCAGAGATCCTGTAAGTAGATCATTTCCCTTCAAATCACAGATGTGACATGTAGACTTCCGAAAAACAACTTCCAAATCTGCATCACAGAATTGACCAACAGAGAATAAATTATGATTCAGCCCTTAGACGTAATAAACCCTTTTGATAGTTATAGTGCCTTGAACCAGATCTCCATAACTAAGAAACGGTGCAATTTGATCATTTTCAAACTTCACCGTACCCAGAAATTTCTCCACAAAATTACTTAGAAGCTTGAATTTATTCCTATCAGATGATTGATTAATTCTTGTCATGTGCTTTTTGAGCACCACGAATGGTCAAGTCTGACGATGAATAGAATTATCTCTACAAGCTTTTTGCAAATGGTCTTTTAGCATCATTAGATGGGTCCGAATCTGTCTTACATCTTCTGGAGTAACTACTTAAATACGTGACTATGTACATATATAGGCTTCCTAATTACTGGTTGCGTCAGGATTCCATAATTCTCGTTGTCAGTCCATCCTAATCAGCTTTGATTCGTGCTTTCGAACTGAAAACTCAGCTTTCCTTGCTTCACACGATAGCATTTCTCCTATGTGTTATTAGTCTGCGACAGTCTTTTATTGTTCGGTTTTGAAAGTCCTTGCTACATGCCACTTATTCTACTTACAATTATAACACTAAATCCCATACTGCTTGAATTCATACCTGCGTAACTACATTCTCCCTGCACCTATCAAACATTATAATACCTCTGAATCCTACGCAGTTTTGCCTCTGTAATCCACTTATTAGTATTTTTTTGTTGTCCTGGTTAGCTCTTCTGGTGTTGATGAGTTTGGTTTCTTGTTCTCGAATGGTTGTTGTTGCGCTAGGTATTGTTAGATTTTCTTTGAAATGATAGAGAAATTAAAGCCATGAGTTTATCAATCTCCTTATCCTTTGACATTTCATCATCTTTAACAACCATAGTAGGTTCTTGATCATAAGTGGGTGGAGAAGAGTTGACAATTGCTTCTTCCTTATGTTTCTTTGGTAGCAGTTTGGTTGTGATCTTGTTGAGGAATTGTTAGTGTAGTGAGTAGGATGGTTTTGAAGATGGTAAACTGGTTGTTGTTGAGCAACAAGTGCAAGTGGATTAGCAATACGTGATAGTTTTCAGCTCTTATCTCATTGAGTTTGTTCTGGTCCCCCCCCCCCCCCCCCCCCCCCCCCCCGCGGATGCTTCAGGATTGTCATAAGTTTGTGGATTGGAGACATTCTTGAGCTTCTTGAACTCTGCTTAACAAGTGTCACAAACCTTTTCCATTATGGTTGTATTTGAAAGTAAGATACTGTAGACATTCAATCTTGATGATTTGCGGTAACATCCACACTGACTTCTGTCAAGCTTCATTCATCATCTATGTAGAACCTTGAGTAATACGATATCAAGTGATTCACTCATCATCGTTGATGTAATTTTCCAAACTCCCCCCCAACACTATCCTTTTTCTCAAAATCTTGTGGCATTGAATTGATTACCCTGTTTCACCTGTCATATAGACGTTTCACATTTCACATGCAATTGGAAAAGCATCCGCAATTATGGATGTAGATTTTCGATTATTTTTGCCCCCCACTCGTGGATGAAAGTTAGTCTGAACAACTTCTATGACAGTTCAGCAATCAATTGATCCGTAATATGGTGGTTTCCTTGTGTTACATTCTTGTAGTTATTGCATTAATCCCTTCTGTAGTTTGCGTTTATGAACATTTTAAATGCCTTCAGCAACTGGAACAGGCTTCTTAGTACCATTTGAACTTGTAAGCGTGGATTCTGGTAAGGACATATCGTGATGAGTTCATTGTTAGCTTTTGGTTTGTCGATGTTTCTCTTTGGATTATGATTTCCACTTGAACGTATATTACCATAGTGCTAATCTGGTGGACGGTGTTTACCACCTGCCTTTCATGATTGGGTACTTGTATAGAGGCATTCGATGTTTGAGTTTGCAAATTGGTATTGGTATTTGACATTTTGATGTTGTGAATGGATATCGGATCTTAAGTAGGTAAAGTGATTGTTGTTGTGGATTGAAATCAATTAATGTTCAGGGGACTTTACAAGTCTTTGATTTAAACTGAGAAAAGAAATGGAATCTTTTGCGGGATTTTACAAAATCAATAAGAAACCGTGAAACAATGATTAATTGTTGTTGAAATCATTGTTGTAGTCGAAGTACTTGAGCTTTTGTTAACGATTGATGAGGTTAAAACGACGAACGGTGCACAAACTTTCAACTTGAGATGATTAACGGTTGATTAAAACTCAAATAAGGACTAACTGTGCAATAACGATTCACATTGGAGGATTAACGGGCTGAACTAGAACTATTGAGGACTAACGGTGTAAGCCTAATTCAACAAAGAGGGTTAATAATGAGAGAAAGGACTTGCATTGAATCTGTCTTGAAAAAAAGGGACCAAAAGTGTCAATTTCAAATTGTAATTAATAAAAGCATACGTGTTTCCTCTTTTTCTAACTTCTTCTTCGTTTAAAATTTATAACAATGCAACGAGTGTATTTATGATCTCGCGGAATGGTACGTTTATCATCGGTAGGAAATTAATATACCACTATGATCGAAGCAAGACCGCGATCGTAATGGTATAGATTATAAGTCCCGTAATTAACCGTCACTCGAAATCAAAAACCCGAACGTCTTTAAAAAAACGAGTATAGTTCCCCCTGTTTAAGTGTTAATCCGCCTTCTAACGAAGTTGTTTAATCGCCTCTCAATAAACGTTGTTAACTCGCCTTGTGCATGATTATTAACTCGCCTTCTGTTGTAAAGATTGATAACTCGTGTTAGCCTTAATTTTATACAAGTCAAACAAGAATGTTATCAGTCTTATTAGTCATAATTAGTCTTGTTAAGTAATAGGCTAGTCGGGTTAAATGGGCTTGGAATATAAACAAGTAATGTCCATGTAAAGGGCTCAAAGCCCATGAGAAGCCAAGCCCGACCCATAGAAAGCCCATGCACCTTAAGTGAAGGCATATGGTATAAAAGGACCCTCTCCACACATGAAAAGGGTGTTGGTTACCATTTCATTCACTTGTATGTGTGTGTAATCATTCACTCTCTATTTTCTCTCTCTAATAAATCTTCCATTTTTCCTTTCTCTCTTTCTAGCTTATTGCTTATTAGTATGGCTTATTGTTGTGACATGGGTTAAGTCTTGGGATAACATTTGTTATCAGTCCCCAAGGGGTAGTTGGTGATTATTTTGTGGTTATTTCTAGCTTTTTCGGACAGCTTATTATAAGCTTTTTTGAAAAGCTTATTTTATTTCTTTCGTGACTGATTTTCAAAAACTCATTTGTATCACCAGTTCATTATTGGGCTTTGTGATTTGTTGTTTTGAAGTTGGGCTTACTCGTTATAAAAGTTGTTTCATTCTTGTCTGTTTGCTAAGTGGATTACATAGCATCATTTACTCATTTCTGTCTTTAACAAAAAAACCGGTGTGTTGTGTAAAAGCAACAAAGGAGCGTGTCTTATTTTCATACTCGTAGCTTATTTAGTTTTTCTTTGTCGTGGCTTATTTGGTTACTTTTGCAGCTTAAACTTGGCTTATTTTTGATGTTTATCACGTTCTAAAAACACATCTTTGAGCTCTTTTAAAGCCTTTAAAAACGTGGTTTATTTTTCTTCATTTTTAGGTTTTTTGCTTATCTTCATTCATAAAGCTTTTTGTAGCTTATTTTCGAAGCTTATTCTGTTGCAAAAAGCTTATTTTCATGCTTTTTGGTTTGCTTAACATCTTTGTTTGTACACGGCTTGGAGATAAGAACAAGGACGATTGTTTTTTGTTGTTTCGGTTGAAGACAAAAGAAAGGTACAAGGACCACAAGGACGTCAGTACACACGAATTAGCAAATTTGTGAAGGACACGCACTCGCAACACTCTTCATCGTCCGAATTCGCAATTTACTTCATCATTCGAATTCGCAATTTTCTTCATCGTCCGAATTCGTAACTCCTCAAGAAAGACACGAATTAGCAACATTCCTTTGTCACCCGAATTAGCAACCAAGAAGGACACAAATTCGCAATTTGCTAGCTTGACCGAACTCGCAATTTTCCTTTTGTAACCGAATACGCAACATTCTTGTGTCAAACGAATTCGCAATTTTCCTTTTGTAACCAAACTCGCAATATAGAGTAGTGAAACGAATTCGCAATCCACAAGAACTCAACTTTACACGGTTTTAGGTCATTTTGGGTTTTTCGGTTTCGAGTGACGGTCAATTACGCGACTTATAACTTATACCGTTGTGTTCGTGATTCGTTTTCGATCATCGTGATATATTCACATGTTATCGACGACAACCGTACCATCCCGCGAGATCTAATCTATCTTCGTTGCATTTATATAATTTTCAAACGAAAGAGAAGAAAAAACGGAGGGAATAATTTTTTATTAATTAACTAGAATTCAAAAGTTACACATGCAGCTCCCCCTGCATTACAAGACAATTTCAAAGTTAGTCATTTCTTTGTTTATTAACCCATTTTGTTGAAACCTCTTTACACCGTTAGTCCTTATTCTTTTAAAACAACCCATTTGTCCTCCAAAGTGAATCGAAAGTGCACCGTTAGTCCTCATTTGAGTTTTCATCAACCGTTACTCATTTTACGTTGAAAGTTTGTGCACCGTTCGTCGTTTTAAGCTCATTAATCCTTACAAAAGCTCACGTACTTCAATTTCAACAAATATTTCAACAACAATTAATCATTGTTTCACGGTTTCTTCTTGATTTTGTTAAATCCCGCGAAAGATGCGATTCTTTTTCTCGGTTTTAATCAAAGATTTGTAAAATCCCGTGAACGTCAATTGATTTCAAACAACAACAACAATCACTTTACCTACTTAAGATCCGATATCCATTCACAACAACAAAATGTCAAATACAAATACCAATTTGCAAATCGAAACATCAAGTGTTCTTCACAATGACACAATTTCTTCGTGTTTAACTTCTAAAGTTCAAGAGAAGATACAACTTTCAAGAAGTGGATGCATGAATAGTCTTAAAGTAATTCAGTCACAATTCAAATTTCTCACAGATACTTTACAAGATTTTAGTACCATGCCTATCTTCAAAAGAACATTCGCTCAAGACTTAGATTTACTAGAACATCATCTTACCAAAGAAATAATTTCTCAGACTGATTGCAAGACTACTTTGACAAAACTCAGAACAACGTTTGAAAATGCTTTCAATTCAGAATTCAAAGAGCGTATGCAGAAATATACAAGATTTGATGCTCAATCCTTCAAAGATGTAATGATTTGTAACATGGATTCCATTGGGAAATACATGCTTGAGATAATTCTTCATCAACAACGTACTCTACAATTGTTGAAACAAAAGAAGTTGATGCAAACACAAGAAGATTATTCAAATCCAATTCCAACATTGAATGTTGATTCATTGAAAGTTGATTTAGTTGTCATACAAAACACTTGTTCTGAGAAAGAAGACAGTAATTCAGAGACTGCATCCAGCAAATCAGTAAAGGAAAGCAGCTTGGATTCTGCAACAAAAGATGTACATGCAATCAAATACAAGATGTCAAAAGCAAAAGAAAGATGCATGGCATATTTTCGATCTCTTCATTCACACCTTCAAGTTCTTTCAAAAGATGACTTAAAAGGCACTCGCATCGAACATGGATTCAAACGGGCATTCATGTCACTCTTTGGTCAAGATGTTGATACTTTCACAAGTACAATGCTCCTCAACGTAGATCAACTACAAAAGCAACTTGACAAAGATGAATTTCAAGAAGATGGATCCATGGCAGCCTTTTGGGTGGTAAACAACCAGTTTCAGAAGTTCATCGATTCACAGTTTACTTTGGATTATGACAGTCAAATGACAGACAAGTACTTTGTTGAATACACTGGAATCGAGGTTAAACACTTCAGAGATACACTACTCCAACACATGGGTAATGTCAAGAAGTCCGTTGCTGAAAGAACACGTCATCAAAGACAGTATGATAGAAGGGTGAATAAAAGACAGACGCAGATGCAAGAGAGTAAGATTGATACGGGTAAAGCAGTAGATGCTGATTTGGTTGACACAAAAAGCATTAGGACAGACTCAACATTGCAAGATGAAAGCAACAGGGCAGGGAATGATACAAATGCTGATGATGCACATATCAGACCTATATATGACAAAGAGCCAATGGCTGAGGTACAATTGACTGTTGAATGTAATTTCTTTGCTATAGGACAACAGCATACTAAGCAACCTAAAATCATTAATGAAGGTAGGGTTGACCAGTATCCTGAACAATGTCAAGTTAAAAGTCTTATGCTTGATTCATCACCTGATAACCAGACAACTAAATACTCAAAACAATCACTCGAGTCTGAAAATATTTTACTCAAAAAGAATGTTGCCTAATTTTAAAAAGATTTTTTAAGAATGGAAGCACATTGTATTGCTCTCGAACTTAAATATCAAAATCAAGCTTTAAAATCAGGGTAACATGGTCAAATTTGAATGAAACAAGTAATAAAGCCAAGATTAAAAAGGAAATAGATGCATATGAAACAATAAACATCGAATTAGAACATAATGTGGCTAAATTACTTACAGAGAATGAGCATTTAAATAAGGAAAATGAAAATTTGAAAAAGCATTACAAAGATTTGTATGATTCTATTAAAATTACAAGATCTAAGACTATAGAACAGACAACTTCTTTGCTTGCTAATAATGTTGATTTAAAAGCTCAGATTCAGGAAAAGGTTTTTGCAATTGCTGCTTTAAAAAATGACTTAAGGAAGTTAAAAGGGAAAAGTGTAGATAAAAGTTTGCTGTAAAACTTTCTGTTCCTTGGAGGGGAAACCAGTTTTATAATCACTAAGAAACAAATCAGTTGTTAGACAACCGAATGCGTTTAAATCTGAAAGGCCTCAAATGTCAAAACCAAGGTTTGCCTCCCAGGTTGATGTGAATAACAATTTGTCAAAACCAGTACTCACATATTTTGCCTAAGAGAAGAGAATACGTTTTTGCAAAAACCTGAAATTTTTTTATATGAGGGCATCTAGCGAATCTAGGAATAGTTCTAAGAACATGCCAAGATTTAGTTCAAATGACATGGTTCATAATCACTATCTAGATGAAGCTAAGAAAAAGACACAAGAAAGAGATAGGAACTCAAAAACTAGTGTGATGTCTTCTGCTAGATTTCAAAGCACTGCTGATGGTAGCAAACCAAAACCTAGGAGCAACAATCAAACACCTAGGAGTTTGCCTGTATCTAAGAGTAGTTGCGTAACAATAACGGCTATGCCAAAAGCAAATCACTCTAAGAGTTCTAGTTCTTTTTTAGATTCCAAAAACTTTGTTTGTTCTACATGTCATAAGTGTGTCTTTAATGCAAATCATGATGCGTGCAAAACAAAACTCCTAAAGGAAGTAAATTTATATGCTAAGATTCAATCCCATAAGACCAGAAACAGTAACAAACCCGTAGATCAAAAAAGTCATACTCAAAAACCTGGTAGGCAGATCTTTACAGGACATAGGTTTTCTCCTAGCAAGACTTCAGCTGTGTATGAGAAAACATCTCCAAGATCTGATCTTAGGTGGAAACCCATGGGTAGAATTTTCAAATCTGTTGGTCTTAGGTGGATTCCTACAGGGAAGTTATTCGACTCTTGTACAAGTAAGGATGACAGTGAACCCACACATGGTTCAAATGTAGATATCTCTAATATTCATGAAAGCAACCAAACTCTAGATTTAAGTGCAGGTACATCAATCAATGTTCAGAAGGAACAAAGTTTTGATTTAAGTGCAGGTACATCTAACAATGTCAAGCCAGATAATCTCAGAGTGTGGTTGCTAAAAAAGCTTTGATATCTCATAAACCAGTGTTGAAGTGGATTCAAAACTGATCAGCAAAATGACGTTTGAACAAAACGGTTCAAGCCTCGCACCACAATGTCAACAAAAGTTCCTACAACGGACATGATAGTTATGACGTCAATGATAGAGTTGGAAAGTCTATTCGGTCCTTTGTTCGACGAATATGTCAATGGAGAAAATCAAGTTGTTTCAAAAGTCTTTCGCTGTTACTGCTGCTGATGCATCCGATAAACGTCAACAACAACCAGATACAACTTCATCTACTTCAGCTCTAGCAACAACTGTCTCTGCTGATGGAAACTTCGACTTGTAAATATTTTTGTTTTTCTATTTATTTTGATTTATAAATATTTTTGAAAAACAAAATACAAAAATATAAAACCAACAATAAGAAAATAGAAAAATATAAAATCTAGAAAAACAATATATAAAATCTAGAAATTTCAAAAATACCAAAAAGAATCTTCTCGACATATCTCTTGAAATCGATAACATTTACGTACCTTGAAATGTTGATTAACATTGACACGGGTGTGTAAATAAAGTTTGAGCTAGAGTTCAAACGTTTTAAAACATGTCATTTCTAATTTTTCTCGATGACTTATGTACATTTCAGTACATAACTCGGACCCGAATGTAATAGGGAAGTTTACGCTTCAGTGCGCTTACTCTACAAATAGAAAATAAGTCTTCTATCATGGTTTTTAAAACCGTTGAACACAATTTTTCAAAAAGAACTTTCAATGTCAAATTGTTTACAATATAATTTGTGATATCTTTCCATAAAAAGTGGTATTTGCTAAAATTGTGTGTTCAACACTCCATTCCTCAAATAAGTTTAAAAAGTATGCTACTTACAATGTCATTTTATGTGGATTAATTTTTGAGGGGGAGCTTTTAAAACCAAAGACTTTTAATTTTATTTTGGGTACATCTCATAAATGTTAATTTTATGTATCCAAAAAACATTTCGTAAAATTAAAATATGGAAATTATAATGTCAATTACTAATATACATTGTTCACTAAGGCATCTCACTCTGTCTTCAATATATTTGTGGTGTCATATCATTT
>BQNB010201435.1:0-10914 GCA_026074375.1 Tanacetum coccineum
AAAAGCTTTATCGATGATAATAGCTAATCATTTATAAATAAGAATTTTAGTTCAAGTTTATACTTTGGTTTTCTAAAATGAAAAATTTCTATTTGCAAAAATAATGTGTTGAATTTATAATAATAATTAAAAAAAGGATGAAAAAGAAAAAAATATAGTTGGTGAATTAAAAGGATGCAAGTTATAAATCCTTAGTGTTAATAAATAATATACAAACTCCATCGCAATAAAGTACATGGGCATTTGTTGGTTCGCTCTCGATGTGACATCGAAAGAAAGGGTAGAGGATGTATATTTAGGATTGGTATCATAATAAGTACACTGACTCTTGTCGGAGGCTAGCCGATGTGTCGTCGAAAGAAAAGTGATACCGGTTCCTAGCCTAATAATGTAAATAATAATAATAATGTTGCAAGTTAGAAAATAAATAGTAAAAGTTTTCTTTTCTAAAACCAAGGTATTCTTTTGAACTAACGTTTGCAAAAGTCTACAAGGCTTTTTCATCGGAAGTTCATGCGTCTCGATTATTATTCTCCGGATGGGGTGTCAAAAGCCTTAGCACTTACCCGATGACGGTGGGATGCTAGAGAAGAAAGTCATTCATGGGGAAAGTGAACCAACGATGTCTTAGCTAAGGAGGTTTTTGTTTGCTTTGAGTTGTGATCTTACTAAGTAATTAACATATTAAGCCCAAAAGGTCCATATGTAAAGCTTGGTCGGATTTCAACTATCTAAATATATGGATTTAATGGTTTAAATTAATTTGAGCACACACACTTAAATATATGATTTATGTCGGGAAGAAAAATTCACAAGTTGTAATTATAAGTAGTCTTAGCATCTTAGTTTGTAATTAGCGGTGATCTTATTTTTAAGCTTAGTATGGGAAAAGTGAAAAATCGGGAATGATGAAGTTATCTTTTAGACACTTTTCATGATGCTTTTGTTCATGTCCTAAAAAATATTCCATGATCCTTAAAGTTACCAAAAAGGTAATGAAAACAATACACTATGTCAACACAAGAATAAGTTGTAGTTAAATAGTCTATCAAGAAAAATCATAAAAAATAAAAAATCTTCGAAAATGGGAATTCGGGTGTTTTATAACTTGTGATCTCTTAGCTCTCTCAACAAAAATCTTTGCTACTTTTCAAAAGTTTAGTTTGGAGAAGTTTTTGAGATATTTGGTTATAAGGCATGTGATATTGCGTGAGGACACGCAATCGTTTAGTTTGGGGAATTTTGATAAGTGTAAAATACACATATCTGTTTATACCAAAAATGACCTTAAATGACCCAAAACAGACTAAAAATGGCAAAAATATACTTGTTTTTGTGTTTTGTGTGTGCAGGTACGGATATATCAAATATCACAAGAAAACCGCCAAAAATGGGCAAACACGGACACGAGGAACGGAAGAGTGTACAAAAGCCGGAAGCCAAAGTCAACCTTGGTCAACTCTCAGTCAACTATGGGTCAACAAAAGTCAACTCACAAAAGGACAAATCCCAAAAGTTTCATTTTTATCCCTCAAGTTTTAAATGTTACACAAATGGTCCTTGAACCTTAATGGGCCTTAAACCTTTATCCTATACCCGAACCCAAAAATAAAATAAGTCCAAGCCCAAATTCCTTTCCTGGCTCATTACCCTAGCCCATTTTCATTCACAATAACTCCAGGGACTTAAACTGCCAATTCTGAAAGTTAATTTTCACTTAGACTTCTATTAAACAAAGACATGGACTAAAAGTGCAAATACCACAAACTCATTTACCCTTTTCAGTTGAAAATGGCGCCAAGAACGTGTAACTATTCATCGTCACTCCCAACTTTACCAAGCAGTCAAATCAAGGGGGTTTTCTAAATTGAAGGGTACTATAGATAATTCAAGTGATCACAAACATGATGGCAGGGTTAGATTTTTCAAATCAAGCATTCTAATTTGCTCACTTAAGCAAGGCAGCCACGTGGATATGAGGAAGCACACTAGAATGATGGATTTTACACTTCACATACTCTCATAAGAAGCATAAATGTCTCTATCACGGATTGCCACGCTAGCAATCCGTATGAGTTCATTTGTGATCCAAGGGTTGAACATTGTTATCCAGTGATTGGAAGTTGATCAAGGGATGAGAGGAGAGGAGCGTCTAACAGACTCCTACTCCTAGAAGCTTCCTTAGATTGCTATAAATAGCACACTATCACACACACATTGTATCCTCCTTTTCTGTTTTTAATTAGTTGTAATTTTTAAGCTTAACGTAATTTTTTAATCTCTTGTAATTTTCCTTTCAATCATGTAATAAGCTTTTTAGTTAATGAAATCTACTTTATATAATCTGCCATACTTGTTTTTACTTTTAAGTCTTAAATAAGCAAATGTGTCTTCTACTATTACTCAATAAGCTCTCATAAGCTAATTAGCTCTCTCAAGTCTATAAGCTTGAGATTGAGCTTGTTAATTCAAGCCTTAACCATATCTGCTAGTGGGACAATTCATTATACTCCCATTTCATTTAATTATTACTCATTTTCTTTTCCTTTTTATTATATAAGCCGTAGCTTAAACAGCTTATTGTAGGACTTATTTGAGTTGCTTTTCTATTGTTCTTATTTTTCTTAGATTTCTGCTAGTGCCTTAGATTTTTCCTAAATTTTTCATATTTTTCCCTTTATTTTATTATTTTCTTGGAGTTTCCGTAGGTTTTAATTTGGTCTGGAAGCTTCAGAGAAGGCCTATAAATAGATCTCACCTTTCACATACAATGAATGTAGTTTTTAGTTAGTTTTGAGAATTTTAGCTTAATTTTCTATCTTATCTAATTTCCCTTTAAAGTTTTTTTGTAATTTTCCTTTCAAGTTATGTAATCAAGTTTTATATTAATGAAATCTAGTTTTTCCCTTAAATACTTTGTCATAAGCTTTTTTTTAAATTTCACTCATAAGCTCTTATTTCTTCTCAAATGTTAAGCTATTGTTCTAATAAGCTCATATTAGCTCTTAATAGTCTATAAGCTAAATATTAAATAGCTAAGTTTGATCTTAATATACCTAAACCTTAAAAACAGCTTAAAACCTGGAAAGCACTCAAGAGGCTAGAAGGTTTAGCTGGTTGCTATAAATAGCCTTCACATTTCACACACAGGAGTTATCGAGGGTAGGAGTAGGAGTAGAGTAGTATAGGTAGCTTATTTTATCAGCTTATTGTCTTTTCAATATTGTAAGTTTACTTCTTAAAGCTCTGTAATCGTTTTTATATTAATGAAATCCAGTTTTCAAGTTTAATTCGTGTTTTAAGCTAAGCTTTTTAATATGGTTTTTACTATTTAAGCTCTTAATAAGCTCTAGTGCTCTCATAAGCTCTTATTCAGCTCTTTAAGTCTATAAGCTTAAATTGAAGCTCAAATCAGCCTTAATTCTACTTAAACTTGTAAAATCAGCTAATACCTTTGCAAAATGGACTTTGGAGTTTTTGGATGATAAGCTAGCCAAGGAAGAGCTTATTGGACTTTACTAGCTTGTTTTCTAAAACAAGCTAGAGCTGCTGTTTAAGCTTTTTAAGCTTTTTAGATCCTTGTTTAGCTAGGATCCAAGGTACATGTCTTAATTTCCATTTCACAACTGTCTAATTTTCATTAGTAGCTATTTTCTAGCTTATTACTGTTTAATTGCTTTTCATTTGCCTTAGTCTAGTTTATTTAGCTTAATTTAGCTGTTGATTACTTGTTTGCAAACTTTCACTTAGTAGAAGTTAAATTCAGTTAGAAAAACCAAAAATATATAGCTTATTGTAATTCAGCTTATTTGCTACTGTTCTAGTGCTTATTTCTCTTAGATATTAGCTTAATTGTTCTTATTTTGCATAGTACTTCATCTGTTTCAGCATAAACTAGCTTGTTGTAGTGTAAACTTTGATTCTCAAAATCTAAGGGAGTGTTTGGCACAACAATAAAACAGGTCATTTTGATTGATGTATTGGGTCAAAACCATTTGAGTAGGTTTAGTCGACTTTCATTAGTCATTTTTAATCAAAGTTTTGAAATTTAAGGTTTAAATTAGTAGATTGTAAGTTTTTCATAAACCTATTTTGAGTCTATGTTAAATTAGTCTAGGATTTATAGCTTATTTTGCTTAGCTTAAGCTTAGGATCCATTCAAGTCTTAATTTGTGTTGTTTTTAGGACCAAAGAGTGTATAAAGAAGTTTGTTAAGGTGTCAAACCTTCATGTGCATGCCTGTCATTTGCATCAGCAATCACCAGTAGCAAAATAGCAATTTTAGCCTTTTTCAAGCTTCATTTTAGCTAGGATTTAGTGAGATTTAGATATTGAAAATCATCATAGTATATTCAATCTGTTTCAGCTTATTTTTTTTCATTTTAAACATCATTTAAAAGCTCAAATTAAGTCTGCAAATTGTTCATTTTTCATTTTAAGCAAGTTTGAAAAAAATCAAAAATCAGCATCTGTGGCTTTTTCATCAGCTTTTTAAGTAGCTTATCTTGATTTCAAAATACTTTTAGAAAGCATTTTCAAGTAGCTTATTGTTTCAGCTTTTCAAAAATATAAGTCATTAGTATGTAATGATCCTTTTGCTTATTAGAAATTAAGCTTAAAGTAGGTTACTAAGGTCTGTTTTACAACAGACCTTGAAAGTGCTTATTGGCTTTTTCTTCATTGTTCAGCTTATTCAGGGCTTATTTCTTGCTTATACTTGCTTATTTGAGTAGTTTTAGGATAGGGATAGCTTATTTACCATCTGTCTTAGCTTATTTAGGATTTTAGCTTATTAGTTTTTAGGTTTTAGTTTAAAAAGCATATTAAGCATTTTGTCAGTTAATTAGCTATTTTCTAGCTTATCTAGGGCTTTTTATCTTAAGTGGCTTTCATTAAAAATGCTTATTTGTAGTTTGTCTACAACTTTGTTTTTAAGCTTTTGAAAAATAAAAAATAGCAAAAACCAAGGCTTGGGACTCGAACCCACGACCTCCCCCTCGCACACCCAATGCATTAACCGTTTTGCTTCAATAGCTCATCCATCAGTTTCTTTCAACATTTATTTCTTATGCTTTGTTTTCAAGTTTAGCTTATCAGCCTTTAAATGCTCATTTCCTAGCTTATTCATATTGCTTATTTCTTTTTCTCATTTTTCCTAGATATGTTTTATTTTTCATATTTTTCCAAAGGCGTTTAATATTTTTAATCATTTAATTTAGTAAATTTAGTTTTTAATTCATAAAAAAATAAAATAAAACTAAAAAAAATATTTTCCTTTTTCCTAAAATTTTCTCTTGTCGTACTTTAGGTTTAGAAATTTAGTTTGCAATTTTAAAGTTTAATTTTGTCTTATTTGCTTATTTGTCGCGTTTTATTTGCTCCCGTTAATTTGTTTAAGTGTTTAATTACTTTTAATTGTTCATTTTAATTGTTGCTTTTATTTAGTAGTTATAGATACTCAAAAATATCTTTTCTCTCATTCAAATCATAATCCAAGCTAAAGCAAGGTTTCAATTTCACAAGTCGTTGGGGAAACGACCCGGGTGATCATTCTTCCCGGTTAAATATACGTATTATATATTATATATATCTTTTAGAGTGAGCTTTTCTTAAGGGAGACTTTAGGAAAGTTCTTAATTTCTCTTTTGGAATATTAATAGTATATTTTATTGCGTATAGAAACTAGCAATCAGTTGTCTTTACCAACTATAGAGAAACCGACTCCAGTCTATCATAATTGCCAAAGTGATCTAAAAGCCCCACCAATGACTTTGTTGAATCAAGACTTATTCTATTTGAAGTATGGTAACTCAGGACCAAAGAAGTATACTTTGTCATTGCACAAGTATCCTGCAGTTCCATTTGTAGAAGATAATATTGAAGAATGAACTTTGAGATGGGTGAGTAAGCGTATCAGAAGGTTTAATGTGTATGCTCGATATAGTGTTGAACATTAGAAGAATCTATGGGCAAAGCAAGATCACATTGAAGGCAGAAATAGCTAAGAGACAAACCTAAAAGAAATAGCTAAAAGAAAAACCTGAAGAAGTTTACTTAGAATCTAAGATCATTGAAATAATCAGAACATCATATGAATTGGGTCATGAGCATCAGTTCATAACAAAGATTGTAGTGAGAAGATCTAATGGAAAGATTGATCTGATCACAGAGCCATATTACAAATACCTCAATAAGAATGACATTGAAGATTTGTATTTGTTGTGCATAAATGAAAAAGTGAAAGATTACAGAGAAACTGGGTTGTTGGGATCATTGTATGTCTATATCAGAAGCATCGTCATCTAGGAATGAGTTCATGATTTCCAGCTAGGCATGAAGAGCTACCAATAAAAAGTCAACCTTACTGCTCCAACAATCACATTCCCTGGTATTAAAGGAAAGAAACTATTTTCCATCACTTCTAAACCAGTAGTTGGTTTGATTTTTGAAAACATCAAAAAGGAGAAAAGAGTGATGATTCATAAGGAGATTCATTCATGTTTAGTCCTTAATCTTTGGTATGTAAGCTATTAAGGACTAGATAGCAATTATTAGAAAATAAGGAAGGGTGCTTAGCACTCTATAAATACCTCCTTCATCTAATGAAGGAGGTTAAGGCTTATAATCACTTCTCCTCCCTCATTTTTTATTTCCTATTTTTATAAAATTAAAAATTAGTGAAACGTACCTTTCTCTCTTATTCTCTTAAGCTTAACCGAAATCAAGTGTGATTTAATATCTATGACCTAACAATATAAACAATTTACTATCCTTGAAGAAGAATCTATTGATAGCGGTTTTGCTAGATTTAACACTATTATTACTAGTCCTAAAGCACTTGATGAAGGTTTTTTCTATCAAGAACATGTTAGAAAGTTTCTTAGGGCTCTACATCCAAAATGGAGAGCAAATGTCATGGCGCTTGAAGAATCAAAAGATTTGTCATCACTAGCTCTAGACGAGCTTATCTGTTATCTCAAAGTACATGAAGTAATCATGGAAAAGGATTCTAAAATTTACAAAGGCAAAAAGGAAAGGGTCAAGTCCATTGCCTTAAAAGCTAAGAAAGATTCTAGTGATGATGAAACTTTGACATCTGGAAGCGATGATGAAGAATATGCTATGGTGTAAGGAACTTTAAAAAGTTCTTCAGTAGGAAGGGTAGATTCTAGGGGTGAGCATGGTGCGGTTTGGTGCGGGTTTTGACTAAACCGAACTGCAACCGCACTTGCGGATTCTATAAAAATAGAAACCGAACCACGCTACATTTTGTGGTTTTGGTTTTACGAGTTTTGTGGGTTTTAACCGCACCGCACCATCACTTATGAGTTATATAATTAATGTGGGTTTTTGTAGTTTTTGGTTTACAATGTTGGTTTTTTCAGTTATAACAATGCATATAAATAATGTAAACACACACACCGCTTATGACTTATAATAAATTAATGATGAGATGCACTAGAAGCCTTATAACACACATTAAATAATCAATGTGCCATTTTTTGGTTTTAAATAATCAATGTGCGATGCGGTGCGGGTTTTGTGGTTTGGTTTAGCAAGTAAAACCGCTACCGCACCTTATTTTGCAATTTTTTTCTTAAAACGGATCCACTGGTTTTTGTTGTGATGCAGTTTTTATGGTTTGGTTTTTTGCGGTTTTGCGGTTTACGGTGTGGTTTATGCTCACCCCTAGTAGATTCGTTAGACAACCACGAGAGGAGAAGAAGTCATTTCATAAAAGGGATAATAAGAAAGGAAAGAGTGATAGAAAATGCTTTAGATGCGGTGATCTGAATCATCTCATTGGCGAATGCCCAAAGCCTCCACTGAACAAGGAACAAAAGTAGTTGTTGGAGGTTCTTGGAGTGACAGCGAAAATGAATCCGAGGATAAACCAACGAAGAAACTTGTCTCATGGCTTAACCGTCAAATTAGGTAACTCTTGACTCTTTTCATTGATAATGCTTCTTCTTTAGATAATGATAGTATGCAAATTAATTATAATAACTTATGAAAGATTAGCTTAAAAATCATCAACAAAAATAAAATTTTGAAAACTAAAAGAGAGCTTTTAGAAAAAGAAATTTTAGAGTTGAATGAGAAAATTAAGAAACTTAAGAGAAAGAAAGAAGTCAGCATTAGTTATGAGTCATGTCAACAACTTTGTTTAATAAACACTAAACTTAAAGAAACTCAAGTCAAATTTGTTAAATTCGATCAAAGTGCTAATTTACTAAATGAAATTCTTAATGTTCAAAAGTCACCAAGTAGTAAAGTAGGTCTAGGGTTTGATAAGAATAAAGCTTCAACAAGCAGAACAAAACAAATAAGTTTTGTTAGGTCGGCTAGTATTTTGGCAGGTGACCGGTCCACCATAAAGGCCGACGGATCCACCATGTCTAGATCTGTCGATCCGTCGACTAGCCAAAAAGTGGCAAAACATGTTTTTAGCCCACATATGTCCTCTCGATCAGATTTTGCCACTATTAGAAAGAAACTAGTACATAAGAACATTGAGAATTCAAAAAGACCACCTCTTAAACCATCTCTAAAAATACAAAACCGAGTCTAGATCTAAAACACCTCCACTTAGAAGAAATAACTCTTTTCAACCAAGATACAACACACCTCAACCTAGAAGAAATTCTAGTGGACTAATTTATGAAAATGATAATCTCATCAATTGGACTAATAATCAAACTCAAGGTTACATGCATATGGGAAATTATATCCCATTTCAATATCCTAACCAAATGCAAGGGATGTACAACACTAACATTTATGGACCCATAAGATATTAGGGACCAAGCGCTTGAGTTTGTATTTGTTTAAATAGGTATGCTTGATAATTGGTTTGGAGCCAGACGAATGGATAAAAGATAGCGGTTGCTCCAAACATATGACGGGAAAAAAAAAGTATTTTCTTAACTTACAAAGCATACAACGGAGGTAATGTTGTTTTTGGAAGTAACCTAAAAGAAAAAAATCATTTGCAAATGTATGGTCTCTAACAATTCACTTACTATATCAAACGTAGATCACATAGATAACTTAGCGTTTAATTTACTTAGTGTCGGTCAAATTTGTGACAATAAGTGTAGCGTTTTATTTATGGAAGATGGCCGTGAAATAACTAAGGATGGTAAAGTCATAGGAAATGGAATTAGAAAAAATAGTTTATAATCATGAAATTAAGAAATAAGTCTCAACACAAATTATGTCTTGCCATGTTAGACGATAACTCTACATTGTGGCATAAGAGACTTGGTCACGCAAATATGCGTTTAATCCAATCTTTATTATCCAAATAATTAGTTACAAATCTACCTAAGTTAAAATATGATAAACATTTTGTGATGCATGTAAAATAGGAAAACAAGCTCGTGCAAGCCATAAGGCTAAAAATATGATTTCTACTAATATATGTTTAGGACTTTTACATATGGATTTATTCGGTCCATCTGATATTAGGAGTTATGGAGGTAACTTATATACATTAGTAATAGTGGATGATTATTCAAGATATACTTGGACAAAAATTTTGAAAACCAAAAGTGAAGCTTTTGAAAAATTTGAAATATTAAGTAAGAAAATTCAAAATCAATTAGGATGTTCTATAATTGCTATTAGAATGGATCACAGTCGAGAATCTGATGACGAAGTACAATTCAGAGCTTTTGTGATGCTCAAGGCATTACTCATAATTTCTTGGATCCTCGTACTCCACAATCAAATGAGGTTGTTGAAAGGAAAAATCGTACATTACAAGAAATGTCTAGAACTATGTTAAATGAACAATCGATACCTCAAAAGTTTTGGTGTAACGCCATTGATACTTCTACTTATATTCTTAATAGAATATTAATCCGACCAATTCTAGGAAAAACCCCTTATGAAATATATAGAGGTAGGAAACCCACTTTAGAATACTTCAAAGTGTTTGGAAGCAAGTGCTTCATTTTAAACACTAAAGACAATCTAACCAAGTTTGACTCAAATTCATATGAAGTTGTTTTTCTACGATATTCTCAAAATAGCAAAGCTTATATTATCTTGAATAAATACACCATGAAATTCGAAGAATTACTTAACGTGACATTCGATGAAAGTCCTCCTTCTACCACATTATCACCATTGGTTAATGATGATGTTTGTCAAGAAGAAGCTATTGAAAGAAAAGTAAAAGTAGATAATAATAATGCACAAAATAAGATGTTATTCAAACAAAAATACCCACATCTTTTCACAAATCGGGCTTCGTCATCCACTACAAGGTCTTAAGCTTTGAGTATAAAGCTCTTTTAACGGGTGGAGACTGTAACATTTCTCAATTTCAGGTCATTTACGACTCCTATTATTTGTCATGATTTATTTTGGTCCGATACGCGTTTACTTTTAAATTAACTTTTAAGCTAAATCGCGTAGACTAGAAATAATCATTTAATGTAAACGGTCATCAAATAAATTAAGGTTTACATCAACCAAGTAATAAATAATTATTAACTTTACGTATTTTATTTTTATTGGTCACGTAAAAGGGTTACGTTTCGCAATAAAATACATTTGGACACACCCCGAAAATACCTAGACTTACCTAGACTCAAACCAATACCCACTTTTAATCCTTAAACACAAAATTTGTATAATTATTGTGTTAATAAACCACCAAGTCCGAATATGGGTAAGATAAACCCACAAATAATTCGTCCCTTATGATTTAGCTAGGTAGAAAATCTCATATTGATCCCTAAGTACATGTACATCTCCTGGTTAATTAAAACTAGTGCTTAGTGTCCCCTAACTAATATTTACATAATGGTTAATAACCATTTGACTATTCCTTTGCCCTTGATGCCGCGGTTAAGCATGAAGCAACACACAAATCATAAGATTTCAAGTATCTAAGCATATCTT
>BQNB010201437.1:0-10914 GCA_026074375.1 Tanacetum coccineum
GGAGAGCGATAAAGGCATCAGCTTGACGAGCCATCTCGGCTTTTCTTTCATGCATATCAGCTACAGCTTTCACTTCACCAACGGTCTCGCCAGTTATCTGTTAAGGTCCAAAATCTTACTCTATTAAACAAGCCAATACATTGCATACTGTAGCGTACATATTTTTTCATATCCTTATTTCATCATTTGAATCATTTCCTTTTCTGCTCTAACAATTCTTTATCACTTGTCCAAAAAAAATTGGAACCCAAAAAATAAATACGAGAAACA
Organism: Tanacetum coccineum; assembly: GCA_026074375.1. Taxonomy (NCBI): domain Eukaryota; kingdom Viridiplantae; phylum Streptophyta; class Magnoliopsida; order Asterales; family Asteraceae; genus Tanacetum; species Tanacetum coccineum. The sequence goes on from BQNB010201437.1 coordinate 271, forward strand.
ACTTATATATCAGTTTTAAAAACTTATGGAGCCCGCAAAATAAAAAAGACAACAAACCTGAAGAGATGTCTACAAACAGTCATTTTCAAAATATATTTCTTGTTATCAATAAAAAATAGCTACTATAAAAGTTTAGCATTTTTACTAGTTTAAACTTAGAGAATGGACCAATTTAGTTAGACTTGAACTAGAAACAAAATAAATAGCAACACCAAGTTGATCTATTGCTATTTATGGTTCAAAAGGCTAGAAAGACAAATTTGTAAATGGAAGTTGAGTAAATGCATTTTGTATCAAAGACTAGTCAAGTCACTATAAATAAGTCCAAACAACTTATTTAATATCTACACTCTACACCAGAGCTTATATTCCTATATTCAGAATACTATTTAACTCTCACAGCACAATGAACAAGTAACTGTAGCATCATTCTTTTGAATTCATTTCAGCTACATTTTGACACTACAAAGGATAATAAATCAAACTTTGATTTGAAGGTTCCTGAATATACCTCTCTGGGCATTAAGGTCCTTGGTATAACCCTGCAAGAAACAAAAAAGATATCCCATTATTACAATGTTGTACAGTAGAGGTCACTGTTGCATAGCAGAAAGAAATGATGATTATTGTAAAGACATGCAATAGGGACTTCTCATGGAAGAGTGTCATTTTATATTTTTCTTAAAATGACCTTGTGTACATGTATTAGTAGTGTATTCAGAACCACAAGAGACTCATTTTTATGAAAAAAAAGGGATTGCAAGTGTATTCACTATTCAGAACTACAAGACTTTTTTTTATGAAAAAAAAGGGATTGTTGTTTTCTTGGAGTGATTTAAATTTAAACCAAAATAAGTGTAGGAGTCAAATCAGAAAGAACTTCTTTCGCTATTGAAGTCATGCCTGAGCTGTCAGCTTATTAGCATCCCTCTTCTGCGTTAGGAATTGCCCGAAAAGGTTCGATTGAATCCCATGCTTTCATGGTCCCTATCTCTGCCCCGGCACTGGCCGACACGTAGGTCTATTCCGCGCTTCAACCAATAAGATATCAGCTATACTTTTTACTAATTATTTGATTGTTTAAAACTTAAAAGTGAACAAATATACGTAACCGGAGACTTATTTAGACACGTGTTAAGTACTATGAGTAATGGTGATTTAGAAGGACAAGACTATCATTTTATGTTAATGGGGACTTCATTCTAGATGTTAATTTGCAATAGTTTAATTAGAAGGTCAAGAAAGTCATTCTATTGATGATTTCCTTTTTCTATCAATAAAGTTGGGAGAGACATACTTAAACAATGGCTAAAAGGTTTCATACTTTTTACAAACAAAATAAAAACTTTTTACATGATTTGTTTTACCTTTCTATGTACAAAAAGTCCTAGTGTGGACTGACAGACCAAGATGGATGTTTTTTTTCTAATCTTTGATGAAGTAAAAGATGATACTAGTACATTAAATTTGTGTGATCAATAAACCCTTTTTTTATACAAAACACCATGCTTTTTTAGTGTGGGACTATGTTTTCAATCTTTCACAAAATTAAAAGATGTAAGCTTTTTTGATAACTTGATGTTTATGTGGCAGTTTTCAACAGGAAAAAGGTGAAAAAACAATATGACAAGTAGCTTGATTAAGTACAAAGATCAGAATTTTTTAAGCATTTGATCCCATGATGCTGCAACATCTCATTTTGCATCGAGGACTGTGAAACATGCATGTTTTCCATTGAGTAATCCAACATAGTGTCATCAAATTTGACTTTTAATGGTCAAAATGGCATTTCTTAACTTTGTAATTAGTACACATCCTTATACATCTTCAACATCAATTTTCTTACATGCATTGTTGATTTGAGTATTTACTAACCCAATCACCTCTTTTGTTCCAAAAAATCAATATCATGACTACTATTTTCAAATTTAAAACTGTCATATTGACCATTAAAGTCAAGAAAGAGGACATAAAAGCAACAAACATCACAAAAAGGCAAGAAAACAAAGAATCATGAAATGAAAATGATGCATGTCTCTGTTGGAAACTAGCTAATCATAAACTTTTTACCTTCTTGTAAAATCCCAAAAAAGAAGAAACTTTTCACAAAAAAGTGTTCATTTAGGACAACTTAATACTTAAACTAAGCTTTGCGCTATAGCTTGAATAACATTTCTTTTATAGTATCTTAAACAAAGTCTTATAAAACAAAATTAGTAAATTTTTTGAGATACAATGAAGCTAATGACATTGTTTTTGTAGCGTACCCTTTTTAATATAATGTTGGCCATTAAGTTGTGAAATAATGAAGCTACAATAGACATGTATAGACACATTAATGAAGCTAGTGAGAGAGCATACCCTAGAACATGGCGCCCGCCATCATGAACTGCCTGAGAAACAAGACCCATCAGACCCACGCTGCCACCTCCATAGACTAAATCAATCCTTCTTTCCACCTTCAAATATATAAATCATTTACACGTGTCACATACCCACTTCACCATTTGCACAATCAAGAAAAAATTATCCCATCATTTGTACTAAAACAACAAAACAATAATACCCTTTTTCCAAGATTCATTCTACATTAAAAAATTATTACGCCCGCCTAGGAGTTTTTCCTCACACCGGCAAGAAAAACTCCTAGCCGGGCGTAATAAGCCCATGAAGACCGAGTCTTCAAGCAAGGAAGCCGCGTTTTACTCGTTTCGTAACAAAAAACTTTTTGGTCATGGTGAAATCAAAAAATGGGTTTTTGACACTATTTTACACTACGGAAAAAATATCCATACGATTCACGGCCACCCGGAAAACACCCTTGTATGAATTTATGTGTACAAAAATGAAACCCTATGAACAAAAATGATTATTGGGACCTTAAACAAAGCTGATAAACATGCTTAAGAAATTAGCCATTATACTAACATGGCACGTTTGGTTCCCCATTCATAGGCACAAACCCACACACAAACAAGCACCATTCTGTTTGTTTTGTTTTTATAATTTTGTTTTTGTTTTTTTACAACTTCCCACCATAAACTTTGATCATGCAAGAAGGCTGCACAACTGACAGCAAATTACAGCTAGCAATTTTTCTCTCTCATGCCAAACATAAACCCTAACTTCCATCTTTCATTTTAGTCATTTACCTCAAAATAACATAACCAAATATTCAAATAACATTAATCTAACCTTAACATTGCTTAAAATGATGACATAAGATGACACACAAAAGAAAGCTACATAAAATACATTACTAAACCTTAAAGATTCAAAATTTATAGTACTAAAACAACAAAAAAACACCAAGATTCAAACTTTATAGCATAAAATCAAATGGGTATGCTTAAAATGAAATGGGTATGTTTTATTTTGTTGCAAAAATGCGTATTCAAGAATCTTGAAAATAATGGTTCTTCTTAAACTTTAGGAAATGAAACTAAAAGGGTATGTTTAAAATACCAAAATATGAAATGGGTATGTTTTATTTTGTTAAATACGTGCATATTTATAGAAATCTTTAAAAAAATGAAAAAAGGGTATGAAATGTATGTATACCAGTTCTTTGCCAAGCTCAATGGCAGCTTCTTGGTAACTTGGTTTTTTGCCAGAACTGCTTCCACAAAAGACACATATTCTTTTAAACCTTGATTGTTTTTCATTTTCCATTATCTTTTTTTTTAAGAAACGAAGAAGAAGATGATGTAAATGTTGTGTTCCTACAACAAGGGAAGAGAGGGGTGGGAAGGGGGTTAAGAAAGAATGAAAAGAATATGTGAATGTTGTATAGTGTTATATAATATTGTGTTTTTTGAAATAATATAAGTTTTTTGAGAAAAGAAATAGTAAAATGAGAAATGTTACCCCACCACTCACATTCTCTATACCCCGTGGTCAAGTGAGATTTTTTGAATGAAATGTACATGTAGTATGGTTTTGTTTAGTTTATTTGACAGGATTTTTGGGTCATATCCAAGGTTATAAATAGCGTGAAGCGTGGCGTGGCGGCATAACTAAATCTTAAGCTTTAGCGTGAGGCGTTTCGTCATAGCGTTTTTAAGGCGTGACTCAAGGCGGCAAAAAATATTTATAGAGTGGTCAATGTTAGTTAGCTACTAGGCTTAGAATTGAGTAATGGAGTTACTAAGCCCGAATCTCATACAACCCAAAGCATAAATACTTGTAAATAAGCTCAAATCCATGAAATCTTTTAAAGCTTCAAAAAAAATCACGCTATAACGCGCTATAGCCCGCTTTATCGCGCTTTATTGCACGCCACGCCTCAAGACGACGTCTTGGCATGTTTCGTAACGTGGAGGTCACGCCTCGCGCTATGGCGCCGCTATAGCGCGCTTTTTAAAACCATGGTCATATCTAAAAGAAAATAAAATATTGCTATCTTTTTTATAAAATCCTCCTAATCAACTAACATTTGCAATTCAGCAAATCTCTATTCACATCTATTCTTTAGGGGCCGTTTGGTTTACAGATTGTTTTTGAAGGAATTGCAATCTTCAGAAGGATTATATGCATGGACGGACCCAAAACACTAAATCATCAAGCGCACATAAATTGTTTTACGAATATAAAGGGTTTTGATTAGGGTTGAGCATACGGCGGTCTCGGGCGGTTTTTGGTTAAAACCAAACCCCAAACCAAAAGTTCGGCTTTAAGTTTTTTACAACCAAAAGTTCGGTCAGGTTTTTTCGGTTTTTGGTTTTTTGTGGTTCGGTTTTTGGTTTTTTCATTAGAGGGTCATATATTCAACAAGTTTGAAATCTCTTTCACAAAAGATTTTTGGTTTTATGTTAGACCCATTATTTTATCTAAGTTTCTTCAATTCAGATATCTGAAATTCAGATAAAAGTTTTTAATTCACTGAAATTTCGGATAAAATTTTTTAATTCAGATATCCGAAATTTCTGTTTTATGTTAGACCCAGTGTGGAGCGATTTGGTTTTTCTGTTTAGGATTGCATTCATAACCTAAAACCGAACCAAAACTTTCGGTTCTTAAAAACCAAAACCGCACTGTCGGTTTATAATTGGTTCGGTTTTCTTGTGGCGGTTTTTCGGTTTTGTTGCTCTCCCCTAGTCTTGATGGTAAATAAACTTTTTGTTTAACATATTAGTGAATTATGTACCAAAGGCCTCTTGGCCCATCCGTATGTGGGTGATTCATCAACCTAGAGGTTGTGGGTTCAAGTCTCGTTGGAGACATGTGAGTTCAAATTTGTGAGATAGGTGGTGTAGGTTGTAATAAATTGTCATTCTAAATAAAAAAAAATATTTATGGATTAAGTAATATTTACGTGACACGAAATTTTAGGACTGAATTCATTTTGAAAAAATCGGGAATTTTTACAGAAAATTACATTACGCGACCAACATTAATCGGGTTCTCGTAAACCCCCGAGAACCCCCTAGGCCCCCCCTGGTTAAATGAAAACGCGCAGAGGTGGTAAAATGAGTAGGTCGGTGTTGAGGAACTTACAGGTCGTAGGATGATGAATCCATAAAAGAGATTAAAAAGTCCATAAAACGAGGCAGCGATAATGGCAGCAATGTTGGCGTTGGGTGTAATGGCGACGATCAGCATACCGTAATATGTCATTAAGAGTAAATAGTTGAACTAGAAGAAACAATACCAAAAGAAGTTGGTTATTGTCCACTCAAACCCGATCACTGCATACACTATAATATTGTATACTTCGGTTTGTGCTAGAATGTAATGGGATTCACGACAAGAACTGAGCAAAGGCATATGTCAAAGCTGAATACATTTCCCGCAACTCGTTCCTCTATAAAACAGTATGTTCAACATCAATATACCGACTGCACAATAGATTGCGTTTTAGAATCCAAAGAAACGGACTGGTGCAGTACTTTGACCTTATGGCATTGCCCAAACTCTCGTTGTACTAACAACCGCAATTTTCATCATGTAATTATTCATCTATAAATTAGATGTACTGGTAATAATCATCTTTTAAATTAGATGCACTTTATTATACCACTTCCTTTTTTCAGGAAAAAAATTTTTTTTTGGCTTTATCTCTATTAATGGCAACGTAACTTGCATCTCTAAATATAACGTGCTTACACAAACTTCTACCAATGTCATCTCTTTCTATGTGACATCATGTAAAACATCCTATATGTCATGTCTATATCTTAAGCATCAGTTTTCCAAGTACATTCTCATTAACGTACTTTTCAAAATGTTATAACAAAACAAGCATTTAAACGTTAACGTTTATATCATAACCCTAATTTATGTAATGTATACATATAAAATAAATGTGCAAAGCCCCTAAATCATGTGTACAAGTATCAATACCACAAAATTTGAATATCTGTTTCCTCCTAAATCAAGTTACAACTTTTAGAAGTCAATGTACAAAGTCAATAATGCAGAAAGTCAAATAGGTCATTTTACCTTCAAATTCATTCTAGTTTCTTACCACACTTTAACACAAGGTACAAGCACTTAATGCATGACTCCTAAACCTTAACTTTAAACCCTAAGTTATTTAAAACCCTATCTGAAACCCTAAATTCCTATAACGAAAATCCTAAAAACCCTAATTTTACTTTAAACCTAAAACTAACCATAAAATCCTTTAAAACTAAGCCCTAAACCTTAAAACCTTAATCCTAAACCCTAAACCTTAATCCTAACACTAATCCTAAACCCTAAAATATCTTAAACCCTAACCATAACAAAATTAAAACCCTAACCCAAAATGAAAAGAACCCGATACCTCTTTTCTTGCATTTGTACCCATTTTAAACCCAACCTAGCACCCTAGCACCACTATTACCTCACCATGACCTTACAAGCAGCCTACCAAGTAGCTTTATCATCACCCTTGAGCTCCAAGTTTGGCCTTGTCACCTACTTGTCACCCCTTTGTAGCCGAACCCTCATACACCCCCACAACATTCCACCTTGCTAAGCTATACCTCTATAGCCCTCAATACTCACCCTAGGCCATACTTAGTCATTTATCTACAACTCCTAACCCTTAGCCACCAAGAAAACTTGGCCAACAAGGGTCTTGAACCCTATAAATAGCTGAACACCCTAAACCATTCAAACACACCTCAAATTTTATCATACACATCAATGGAGTTCTAACTCAGACCAAGAAGGATCAAGTGAAGTCCCTAAGCTCAGAATAGAAGCTAAGAATCAAGAAAAAGAAGCCCTTGAAGTCATTACTAGGCGTACAAAACCCTATTTCGACCTATTTCTTGCTCAAGTAAGCTCAGTTCTTGTTCAATAAGCTTATAATCTGTATTAGAATGTTCATAATACTCTTAAGATCATATATGAACTCTTGTTTGAAGCTTTGAATCCTCAAACCCATGTGTTTTTTATTAAAACCCTAAAAATGACCCGTTTTGATTTTCTTGCTAACGAATCCTTTTTCTAAACTTTTGTTATGTTAGAACATCTAATTTTAGCTTATTCTAATAAGCTATAACCTGCAAATATTATTTGGAATCCTAAAATAAGCTTACATGGCTTTTTATACTTGTTTTGCAAATATTTCCATGCATAGGGGTATATATCGTAACTTTTTAAAATTTATAACTAAAGGGGCTGAAAATATCATTTTCTAAATTTATAATTATAAGGATCTATTTTGCCAAGTTTCAAAGTTAAATGTTTAAATTATATATACTTTATATATAAAGGACTAAAGTTGTAAAAGTTTATAAACCAAGGGTATATATTGCCAATTTTGCAAACTTAAAAATATAAAATATAATATTTTTATATAAATTATAAAAATATATATTAATATTATAAAACTCGATTTTATTAAAACCCGACACATTTATCGTTATTAATCATAAATCGACGCATTATTTCGTTATATATTTAACATAATTTATCATCAACTAACTTTTGAAGAAACTTAAAATCTTATCGTATCACGTTACTAGGGAATTTCATATGAAGGGTTTCATTTGAGTTTTCGTTTTGACGAGTTTGCTGGGTTTACGATTTAAAGTGCCCTGGCTCCTCAAACGATACTACATGGCCTCTGGATTATGATAGCCCGAACAGCGATACAATATTTCCATAATTTAATAAATCAAAGATATACGTTAAACTTTATGAAGTTTTGAAACATAAACTATCACACTAAGACTTGACATATCACCCCAGGTTGCGTGACGAAGCCGTTACTTTCACTTGATATACTTTTGCCATCAATCAGATTTCCCTATACTGTTAAGGTGAGTTCATAGCCTCACTTTTAAATCTTCTATTTCATAAACCCGTGAGGGGGATACATGCTATAAACCATGAATACAAGTGTTTTCTAAATGTATGCTATCCTGATATATTATTGCATCTGTTGTCTAAGTCCCTTTATGCCAAAAGACCCCCACCATCATGGACCATTAATCACTTGCGAGTGAACGCGAATATTGTGAATAGGCCTATTGGGATTGACGAATCCCGTTTGTGTTAGCCGGATAGGTAACCAAACGCACTATATTTGAAACTCATAGGTATATGGCAATTACCTACACGGGGGCCATTATCTTTATATATATCATTATTGATATATACACTAGTCAGTTTGAGTGCCATGAGCTTAGACGCAATAATACTGTTTTCCATAATAATTGTACTCATTGCAATTATTACACTTATGGGTGTATAACAACGTAACCCACTCTTATGATGACTTGTATTCACACTATTTATTATAAACCTATGAATTTCACTCAACCATTGTGTTGACCTTTTTAGCATGTTTATCTCAGGTAACTGAACATCTTATGGCACGGAGTGGCACGGACTTGAAGATGGCTAAACTGTTATCATTCAAACTTTATGTTTTCATGTAGATTTTGGGACCTCTGTTTGTAAAAACTCTGATGAAATAATGAATGATAACTTATCTTTTAAAAACGTCTCTTTCGAGTCGTTTTCTATGATTATGACTGTTGTACTATGAAATAATACCCCAGATTAGCTTCCGCTGCTATATGTCAAAAATGGGGGTGTTATAGATTGGTATCAAGAGCCACGGTTATAGAGAACAAGGTTAAAACCTTAACTATAACTACTTTTCTTTTTCCATCCAAGAAAGTCCTCCGTGCCACTACATCTCCTGAATAGTATGTAAAGATACATAACTATTATACTATTATATAAATAACTTATGTTATTTACCACTGGGTTGTTAACAGAGTGATGTCTTCTCCCAACCATCCTACTTCTGATATTGAGGATGCTTTTTCCTCTAACTTTCTGGACTATACTCCGACTTCACCAGACTATTTCACAGTCTCACCGGGAAACATCTCTCTTGATCCTTCAGATAATTTATCCAAGTATCTTTTGGCCTCGCTAGTCATCTCACCTTTTCACGATGATCCATATATGCAAGCATATAATGCTGCTGCTAATGAACTACCTATCCCACCACAAGCTCCTATTGATCCATCGCCTGTTTTGCCTCCATCTCCAGTATTACCACTATCATCAATGTTTGATTCCTGAGATTTCTTTCCTTTCGAATAGATTCCACCACCAAAAGACACTAAGACTCCTATTGAAACACCCATTCCAATATCTTCATCTTCATTAGTAGGATCTTCATCACCGGTTAGGTCAACTACACCACCACCAGATTACCCCTTTGATGAGTCGATCTTCGCAGAATTAGATAACTCATTATGGATCATACCACGACCACTGGGAAGTGAACCAGTCCTTGAGGAATCTAATGAGTCAGATGCTTGTTTAAATGTTCATTTCTGGAAATCTTAAATTCCAAAATTTTTTCGTTATATCCTGCAATGTAATAACAAATGATGTGTATTACTTTGTTAGAACTTGTATCAAAATAAGAATCCATACAATATGTCAAATGATTTCAATACCACTATGTATGAAAATTTTGACAATGACTTGTTATATCATTCTTATTTTGTGTTGTCTTGTAAATGTTGATAGAATGGCTCCCAAGACTCAGGCTGCCATTAAGAAACTAGTTGTTGACAGTGTTGCCGCAGCTCTAGAAGCACAAGCTGCAACAATGGTAAGTACTAGTAATCCCAACAGGAACACCGGACCTACTAGAACTCCTGTAACAAAAACGGGAAACTATAAAGAGTTCATAAGCTGTCAACCTTACTACTTCAATGGTACGGAAGGATCATTTGGCCTCATTCGCTGGTTTGAACGGACCGAATTAGTATTTTCTCGTAGCAAATGCGCCGAGGAAAACAAAGTGACATTTTCTACTGGTACCCTGACTGATGATGCCTTGTCTTGGTAGAATGCGTATGCCCAACCTATTGGAATAGAACAAGCCAATAAGATCACTTAGACTGAATTGAAAAGGCTCTTAACAAATAAGTATTGTCCTCGAACTAAAGTCAAAAAAATAGAAGATGAATTTTACAATCTGACTGTAAAAGGAGATTATCTTAAAACTTACATTAGAAGATTCCAGGAATTAGCAGTCTTATTCCCAAACATGGTGCCAAACTCCAAGAAAATCATAGAAGCTTTCATCAGAGGATTACTGACTGGCTGGATTCACACTGTAAATATATATAATATATAATAAAATATAAAATATATATCTAAGTGTAAAAACCAACA
>BQNB010201438.1:0-10914 GCA_026074375.1 Tanacetum coccineum
ATATATATCTTGTGTGATTGATCTATGAAGTAACACGCCCCGGACCCTTATTCCGCTGTGACCCAATTTGGGGGTGTTACATATGTTCTCCAACTTCTTCAACTTCGTGATGAGCTTAGAGTAAGCAGAACCATATGTCAGTTTGGTCTACTTAAAGTCGGATTCCAAACTCTCCACTTTCTTGGACAATGTGGTACAAAGAACCATCAATTCATGAAGTGTCATACTGCCCTCATCACTTCCAAGTGAGTAAACTCTTGGGAGAGGTGAATCATAGGGCATGGTAGCAGCCTCTTTTACAACATGGGTTTTTTGCATAGATGGTGGTGAAGTTGGTGGTTATGAGGTGGATAGAGCATTGGTGGGTGTATGATGGAACTCAACTAGGACTATTGATCCTTCACCTTGAAAAATTGGGCCCTGAACAAGCATTTTTGGAAACAATGGAATGTCCACCCCATTATAACCCTTAGAAATCCTTCTCATATTGCCAAAAAGTTTTTGAGTAAGAGTAGGAGCAATATAAGTTCTTTTGTGAGGTAGAAGCTGTGTTTTGTGTTTGTTCAAAAAGATTTGTATAAATCTTAGATACATTAAAAATTTAGACTGATTATCCAAGTTATTCAACATGCCATCAAAAATCATTTTTAAAATATTAAAAATTCTATTTGTAGCCAAGCAAATAATAGCAGTGGCTAGGTTGCTACTAAATTAATCCCAAGTAGTTTTCTTAGCACTCAAACAATGAAGGATGGTATGAATCAAAAACCTCCATTGAGGGAAAAAGTGTCCCTTTTGAAAAGTTAATTTGTCATAATTGGACACATACCCCATAAGAGAAAGTTGCTCAAAAATTTTAGTATTAGGTAAAGTAATAATACTATCAGAATCTTCTAGCTTGAGATGCCTCCTTATAGATGCTTCAGTAACAGTCTTAACTCTCTCATCAATGGTAGCAGTTATTTCCATCTCTCCATTCTCAGATGTGCTTGCAGAAGTAGTTTGCCAAAACTGATAGATGAGTGAAACATAGATGGTTGGATTTTCAGTAAGAGCATACTTAATATGAGTAGAATTGAGAAAATCTACTATCTGATGAAATCCTTCACTTCCTTCTAGTTTCTTCAAGAAGGAGACCATATTGTGTTTGTCACAGAAGTCCAAATTCGCCATTCAATTTAGAAAAGTGGGATTAGGGTTCTTGGTTATGATCGTGGATGAGAGTATGTATGTTTGGTAAAGGTAATTGAGATAATAGAGAGTACTTAATTTTTTTGATTGGACCGACTGAATAAAATTGAGTATTTATCTTGAAAAAATCTTAATATATAAAGAAAGTTCAAGATTTATCCAAATCAAGGAAACCTATAAGCAAAGTAGTTGGCGGAAATATCTCAACAACTATCTTTAATTAATGAAATTCTGTTATGTCTCAAACAGTACTAACGGTCAATCAACAGTACTAAGTTTAGCCTAACAGTACTAACTTTATGCCCAGCCGTATTAACTTTACCCAGCAGTATTAAGATATGCCTGGCAGTACTAACTTAATACTAGCAGTATTAAGTTTATGCCTGGCAGTATCAACTCTAATTCTGTTCCAACAAGCATTTCCATCATAAATTTAGATTCTCACAAGCTCTCTTTCTGTTTTTCAGCTCAATATATCTCTCATTTCTTTTTCTCTCCAATTCACTCTTTTTGTTTTTATTTCACAAATCTCTTTATTCTTTTGATCTCACAATTTCTCTCTGACTGATTTTGCTTCTCTCAATTCTTTTAAGCTCAACAATTCAGACAGTTATGTATAATGTTCCATCAATTCCATTAGTTTCATGCTGTCCTATCCACTCTAAGTGTGTGAACTCTTGAGAGAGGTGGGTCATTGGACTATTTAGATGTAGTCTCAAACCTAGTTTGAGCATCTACACCCCTAATATGGTATCTTGGCACCTGGGACCACTACCTGAACCAGTTCCCTAAGGACTTGGCTCATTAAGTGTTGCCATGGATTGGGTCCTATTGATGTTACCACTATCCTGCTCTGCTTCTAAGCTAGAAGCAGTAGTGGCAGCCCTTTCCATTCTGTCACCCAACTCCTTATGGACAGCCTCATCACCAACCTTTTCAAGGGGACTACTAGACTGAGGTATCTTAGTGTCTCGACCTCTTTTGGCTTGCTTAGGTGTTTGATTCTTCACACACTTCTGTTTGATGTTACATGTCCTTCCATCCATTCTTGATTGAATATTGACATAATTAGCCTCCCCTCAATCAATACTTCAGAGGTGAAGCATTCAATACCATGTACTCAATATGCTTAGCCTGCAAAAGTTAGTCCATAACCAATAATACACAATCTAAAGTATTTTCTTATTTAACCGTATTAATTATGACTAACAGTTTGAACTAGCAGTCTTAAGTATAACTAGCAGTACTAATTATACTTAGCAGTACTAAAACCTGCCTAGCAGTATTAACCTTACAACTACCAGTTTTATTTCTAAATTTATCTCTAATACTATCTCCAAATCATATTAATCATTAGTCTAACAAACACATCTTCAGAGATTAAGTAATCTAATGCTAGCAATCAGAAAGTTAAACCTGCTAACATCAAATGCCTTTGTAAGAAGATCTACAACATTGTGATCTGTATGTATCTTAATCACTTAAATGAGCCTCTTCTTATAAGAATCTCTGATTAAATGGTGCCTTATTTCAATGTGCTTGGTTTTAGAATGAAATATTGGATTATTCACAATACAAATGGTGCTCTCATTATCAATGTAAATCTTGGTGTTCATGAAATTGAACCCATAATCAAGCATCTGATTTTGGATCCACAACACACCTATCCACAGTAATTTACAGCAACAACATACTCTGCTTCAGTAGTAGAGTTGGCAACTATAGTTTGCTTTCTACATTGCCATGAAATCAACCTTTTGCTAAGAAATTAACAACCTCCAGTTGTGGATTTCCTGTCAAGGCTAGCTCCAGCATAATTACTATCAGAAAAAGCTTCCAAGTCAAATGGTAAATCCCTAGGATACCAAATGCCCAATTTAGGTTGACCTTTCAGGTATCTAAAGATCCTCTTCACCTCATGAAGATGTAAGACTTTAGGAGTAACTTGGAACCTTACACAAGCACAAACAGTTTACATTATATCAGGCCTAGATGCTATTAAGTACATCAATGATCCAATCATTGATCTGTATAAATGAACATCCACATCATCAGCTTCTTCATCCTTGAGCAATGCCTTGTGAGTCTCAATCGGAGTGCTTGCTGTCTTCATTATGACAAAATCAAACTTCTTCAATATATTAGCCACATACTTGTCTTAGCTGATGAAGATTCCATCATCTCTCTGCATGACCTGCAGCCCTAAGAAGAAAGTAAGCTCCCCCATAGAACTCATCTGGAACTTCTTGTGCATTAAACTTTTAAAATCAACACATAAAGACTTCTGTGTAGACCCAAAGATGATGTCATCTACATACACATGTACTAATAGGATATCACCTTTGTCTTTCTTGATAAACAAAGTCTTATCAATGATCCCTCTTCTAAATCCATTTTCTAATAAGTAGGTAGACAAGGTCTCATACCAGGCTCTAGGAGCTTGATGTGAACCATATAAAGCTTTTTCTACCTTATAAACTTTATCAGGGAACCGTGGATCTTCAAAAATAGGAGGTTGGCACACATACACCTCCTCTTCAATTGTACCATATAAAAAGGCACTCTTCACATCCATCTGGTATACAATAAACCCTATAAATCTTGCATTGCCTCTATCTAGCTTGGATCTGTCAAAGCTTGTGTCACCTTCTTGGGTTCTATTTGTGAGAGAAAATAGGCAAATAAGCAGTTTTGATAATCTTTGTGATTTGTTCTCCTCTGCTTTTTGATGTAACTGACCATAGCATGTTCTTCAGAAATCTTGGTTATCCTCCTTGTTTGAGTAGTTGAATTTGTGTCTCTAATGATCTGGTCTTTAGGATGATCCTTGTGAATTTTGGTTGTGGGAATATGACTAACATTCTTGGTTGTTTCCAAGTTATTGAGGTCATCCTCTGCACTCACATCTTAATCATCATATGCACCACTAAAGATACCAGTATTTAGAAGATTAGCGGTATCCTCCAAATCAGGCATAAGAGGATCAATAGGAAGATCATCAACATCAGTAAAAAATTTCCCAGCATTACTAACAGATGGACTAATATTACTATCTCTATTAGTGCTGTTAGCATAACCTTCCTTCTGTTGAACAAGCAAATTATCCAATTCAGCTCTAAAATCTTGCACATTCTGGTCATCTTCTTTATTTGAAGCTCCTCCTTCTTTCTCTTTACCTTTTCTTTCACCCTCATTTGCTGGTTCTTCATTAGTCTTTTAACCAGCATCATTAACAACTGCATCCTCTGAGCTTTGTGGACTGTCATAAAGTAATGGTAGCAGAATATATTGTTGAGTATTATCCTTGATACCTGCATTCTTATTAGTTTGATTCCCTATAGTAACTGGCTCATAATTCATAGAGTTTATTAGTAAATCTATATCAAAGAGCCAATCTGGTCTACTCCTTATAACATTAGGATTGTTTTCAAGAAAGGTTATGTGCAGGTTTTCCTGTACCTTCCTAGTTCTAGTTTTAAATACCCTAAAAGCATTGCTATTTATAAAGTATCCAACAAAGAACCCCTCATCAGCCTTCCCATCAAATTTGCCTAGGGGATCTAATGTATTAAGAATAGTCACAGAACACCCAAAAGGTCTCATAAAACTTATACTAGGTGGTCTACCATGTAATAGTTCATAAGGTGTCTTGTTGAGAGGCTTGGTCATTAAAACCCTATTCTGAGCATAACAAGCAGTACTAACTGCTTTAGCCCAAAATGTAGTAGGTAATAATGAATCTGCTAGCATAGTCCTAGCTGCCTCTATTAGTGTCCTATTCTTTCTTTCTTCAACTCTATTTTGTTGTGGAGTTCTGGCAATACTAAACTTCCTTTTAATCCCTTTCATCCCACAGAACTAATTCATGTCATTATTTTTAAACTCAGTTCCATTGTCACATCCGATGATTTTAACCTTATGATTTATTTGGTTTTCTATGCTAGTAATAAAAGTTTTAAGGATCCCACTAGTCTCATCCTTAGTGGCCAAAAAGAAAACCTAACTAAACCTACTGTAGTCATCAGTGACAATAAGGCAATATGTCTTGTGATTGATACTCCTTACATATGTTGGCCCAAATAAGTCCATATGTAACATTTGTAAGGGTTGGCTGATAGAGCTCACAAGCTTGGTCTTACAAGAGGCTTTATGTTGCTTTCCCATCTGACATGCAACACAAGTATGGTCATTTTCAAAAAGCTTTGAAGGTAATCCTCTTACAAGGTTTCCCCCTCACAAGTTTATTCATAGTTTTAAAGTTTACATGACCAAGCCTTCTATGCCATAAATTAAACTCATCTATTATAGCCTTTGCAAATAAACAAGTCAAACCTCCTGAAGGAACAACATTCTTTAGATCAAAACTGTACATGTTGTTATGTCTGGGAACTTTAAGCAAGACTTGACTTTCATTAAGTAGCTTAAAGTCAAGAGATAGAACAAGACATTCAGTTTCAGTGAAAAGAACACTGTTATTCTTGCCACACATTTTTGAGACAGAGAAAAGATTAAACTTAAGTTCTGGTATGCGTTTAATTACACATACCTTTCACCATTAAAATCGGACTTAAATGACCCAAAACGTACCAAAAATACACTATATTTGTATGTTTTCACTTATTTTGTACAGGAAACAGATATCCGACAAAAGGATGAAAAATCAAGCAAAAACGGACAAAACCGAGCACGGAATGGAAAAGCATGGAGAAGCAAAAGTTAAATCAAAGCCAAAGTCAACAAAAGTCAACCAAATGGTCAACTCTAAAAATTCAAAGTCAAGACTGAAGCCTTAAACGAAGAAATGTTAAATGGGCCCACCCGTACCCATCTAATGGGCCGGGTCAGCCCATTTAAACATTACATGAAGACTTTAAGCCCAAGTTTAAATAAAAAGGCTGATTTCCTTTTATAATTATAACCGGCCCATACAACATTTTTAAAAGGCCCAATGTATAAGCCCAAACTGTTAGCCACTGTTATACCCACAAGGACGAAAATTGTAATACAATGAATAACTATTAAGGGCCTTTTCTGCACATTTCAAAACTTCATAACACCAAAAGGACTGATAATGCAAACCACATATATGACATGAGGGATCAAAATTGCCAACCCACCAAACTCACCCCTGCACCCAGTTATAAACAAACACTGTATATCTTTCCCGTTTTTCCCGCCAAACATACCCATACAACTGTTCATTGTCATTTTGGCTTTAAACCTGCAACACCAAGCCAAAAAGCATAACTCCCACTTCACCCCACACCCACATAGCCTTATGAACAACTTGGCAATCCTCCAAGTCCCTATTGGCCAATAATATCAACAGGTATGGTGAATTTGTTTGGGCTCCAAGTTTAATCAATGGCCAAGATCAAGTTTGTGCTTTCTCCTCACAAAGAAAACACAAGAAACACAAAAGAGAAGACCTCAAGAACTAGGGTTTTAGTATAAATAATATCATTTGTATTTTCATTAGGAGTGTCGAATTTTTTTAAGTGAAAGCTTGTAAACCAAGAATTTGTCCATTTTAATATATAGTCTTTTTATTTACTGTCATTTAAATATTAGTCATTTAAATACTTGCATTTTACTACTTGTCATTTTTAAGCATTCTTACACTCTTGTCATTTACTTATTTGCCTTTAAAATACTGTTGTATAAGCTTATACATAAGCTTTTAAGTCATTAAAAGCTTTTATATAAGTTTGTTTTCATTTCTACCAAAAACTCAAAAATTCCAAGAAAATAATAAAAAAAAGAAGAAGAAATCAAAGGGAGCAAGGTTGATAAAGGATGGCTTTTGGTTTAGAGCTTATGGTAAGCACATAGGGAAGGTTTTTAAGCTTTGAAAGCTTATTGCATAAACTTGGACCATTTGTAAGTTTTCAATTTTTCATTTTTTTGCATTTAAGCTTATTGTTACTGTTCATCTGCTTATCTTGCTTATTTCTGCTTATTTGTTGCTTATTTATATTTGTCATTGCTTGTTTGTGCTCTTTTATTATTTTTATGCCTTGTGTGTAAGTCTTTGTGCTAAACTGTCCATTATTGCTTAAATCTGTGTGTTTCTCAAATGCTTATTTAAGTGCTTATTTTTGCTTGCTACTTGCTTATTTTTGCTCAACAGTTGACTCGTTGCCATATTTATTCAAAAACTTGGCTTAAAACCCTTTTGAACAGCCTTAAAAGCCCATTTTAAAATCTAAAGGGGTGTTTGGGATAGTGGTCAAACGGGTCATATAGGGTTAAAACCCCACTTTGGGTCACTTGGCCACTTTTGGCTACCCTTTTTGAGTTTGTTTTAATATGTTTTTCCAAGCTTTTTAGTTTTCAAAACTGTTTTTGAGTTTCTTTTATAGGTGTCCAAAACTGTGGTTTTAAAACTGTGGTGTCATAGTTCATTTAATTTAGCTCTTCAAACAAAATTTTTGAGCCTTGTTTCTGTGTCATTTTAGAGTGTCAAATGTATTAGTCAAAAGTCTTTTAAGTTTAGTTGTGTCTATTTAAGTCTGCTAGTTGTTGTTAAGTGCCCTTTTAGTCTAAACTATCCCTTTTTCATTTTTGAGTTATCAGATGTTAAAAATGTTTTTTTAGCTTGTGAAAATTTGTGCACAAGCTCTCTTTGTGGCAGTCTCTATCTGTTTTAACTTTATCTTCCATTTTGAACTTATATTGTAGCTCATTTTTGAGCCTGCACCTTGTCCCAATTTCTCTTTTCAAAAACCAAACAGCAAGTGCTGTTTGTGACAACCACCTTTCCAGCACTTTTTCTTTGCTTATTTTAATTCCAAACTTCAATCTTTTTGCTTATTTTGGTAGCCAGTTGGTCAGTCTATAAGTCCCCTTAAGCCTTTAGCCATAAGGTTCTCTCCAGGGTGCTTAAAAATAAGCACCAAAAGTTGTCCCTTAACCTGTTGTGCATGCAGTTTGTGTTTAAGGGCTTATTGATTATTTTTTCAGCTTATCTGGTTCTTTTTCCTTGTTCCATTTTGATTGCATTAGCTTATTTAGCTTAGGTGTTTATCTGTTCTTACTTATCTTTTGTCTTCTCTTGCTTAATTTGCCCCTATAAGCCAACAATTTAGCTTTCCTTAGGATTTAGCATAAAAAGTGTTATTTGTCCATTCATTTACTTATTCTTCAGCTTATTTGTAGGTTTTAAAAATATTACCTTTTTTAAAGTTTCTTATTTTTGCTTATTTAACAAGTTTTTAAAAAAATATGAAAAGGCAAAGTTGGGAAGTCAGGGGTGAGCAGGGATCGAACCCCTGACCTCAACCCATCTAAACCTTTTATCAACACACACCTCTACCGCTGTGCTACAATAGCTCATCCGGTAGAGGTTCTCACCATTAATTCTTTAAGGGCTATAAAGCCCAATAAGCTTTCAGCCCTTTAGGGCTTTTTCCCAGCTTATTACAATAAGCTGGGGGCTTCTTTTTATTTTTTCTAGGTTTAGCATAAGCCAAAGTATTTTCTGTATTTTTTTTAAATTTTTATAAAATATTTTAGTATTTTTTATCATTTAATTTCTTTAAATAAGTTTTTAATTAATTAAAAATTAAATAAAATTCAAAAAAATATTTTTCTTTTTTAGAAAATTGTATTTTATCAGACTTCACTTAGGAAAAATAGAAAAACTTTCGTAGGGTCATTTTTGCAAAATTTTACTTTTTAAAGAACGGGATTAAAACCCCGTTTTCGTTCTCTCGTTTTTGATCTCAATTTAACTCCGTTTTTGTTCTAGTTTTTTTTAAAACTTCCTTTTTAGTCAAATCAAGTCCATTAAAAGTGAAAAAAAATCAGTTTAAGCTTAATTTTGAAAAATTAGGGTTTTTGGTATGTTGTTTTAGCTTCCCGTTTTCATTTTTAGTATAATTTGTGTAATTTTCTCGTTTTTAGTGTAGATTGCTTTACTTTTCCCGTAGATTTAGAAATCCAATCCAAATCTTGTCCGGTGGCTAGAAATAAAGAAACCCAAGTTTTGGAAACGGTTCCTTTTGAACAACAAGATGATGATCTTAAAAAGAAACTTGCTAAAAATAATGAAGCTAAAATGGTTCTTTACAATGTTTTACCTAAAAAGGAATATGAAAGAATTTTTATGTGTAAAACGGCTAAAGATATTTAGCAATCGTTGTTAATCACACATCAAGGTAATAGCCAAGTAAAGGACAATAAAATTGATCTTCTTGTTTAACAATATGAACAATTTACTATCCTTGAAGAAGAATCTATTGATAGCGGTTTTGCTAGATTTAATACTATTATTACTAGTCTTAAAGCTCATGATGAAGGTTTCTCTAGCAAGAACTATGTTAGGAAGTTTCTTAGGGCTCTACATCCTAAATGCATAGCAAAGGTCACGACGATTGAAGAATCGAAAGATTTGTCATCACTAGCTCTAGACGAGCTTATCGACAATCTCAAAGTACATGAAGTTGTCATGGAAAAAGATTTCAAAATTTATAAAGGCAAAAATGAACGAAGTAAGTCCATCGCCTTGAAAGCTAAGAAAAAGTCTAGTGATGATGAAATTTCGACATTTGGAAGCGATGACGAAGAATATGCTATGCTGTAAGGAACTTTAAAAAGTTCTTTAGAAGAAAGGGAAAATTTGTTCGGCAACCAAGAGAAGAAAGGAAGTCATCCCGACAAAGAGATGAGAAGAAAGGAAAGAGTGACCGAACATGTTTTAGATGCGGTGATCCAAGTCATCTCATTGGCGATTGTCCAAAAATATCTCGCAAAAAGATCAAAAGGCTTTCATTGGAGGTTCTTGGAGCGATAGCGAGAATGACGCCGAAGACAAAATGACGAAACTTGTCTCATGGCTCAATCGTCAAATGAGGTAACTCTTAACTCTTCTTACTATAGTGATAATGCATCTTCTCTTGATAATGATAATATGCAAATTGAATACGATAGCTTATGTGAAATTAGCTTAAAAATCATTAACAAGAATAAAATTTTGAAAACTAAAAGAGATCTTTTAGAAAAAGAAATTTTAGAATTAAACGAGAAAATTAAGAAACTTGAGAGAAGTAAAGAAATTGAAATTGCGTGTAAGTCATGTGATGAACTTAAATTGGAAAACGCCAAACTTAAAGAAACTCAAGTTAAATTTGATAAAAGTGCTAATTCACTAAGAGAAATGTTAAATAATCAAAAGTCACCTAGTTACAAAATAGGTCTAGGATTTGATAGCGATAAAGCGTCAACGAGCGAAACTAAAAACATGAGTTTCGTTGGATCGTCCGCTGAAAAAGTGACGGACGGATCTACCATTAAGGGGCACGGATCCCCCTTACCTGGATCCGTGAGTTGCAAAGATAGCGAAAAAGGGACAGAACACGTTTTTAGTCCACCTTTGTCTTATAGATCAGATTTTGTTATTACTATGAAGAAACTAATACATAATAGCATTGATGGATCAAAGAAACCGTCTTTAAAACCATCACTCAAAAGGTTATGTCAAAACCGAGTCTAGATCGAAAACACCTCCACCTAAGAGAAACATTTCTTCTCAACCAAGATACAACACACCTCAATCTAGGAGAAACTCTAGATAACCAATTCATCAAAACTTCTATCCTATGAATTGGAACAACCAACAAAATCAAGGCTTTATACATATGGGAAATTGTATCCCATTTCAATATCCCAATCAATTGCAACAAATGCAAGGGATGTACAGCACTAACATTTTTGGACCCATGA
>BQNB010201439.1:0-10914 GCA_026074375.1 Tanacetum coccineum
TTGATAACGCTCAAATTAAGTATGTTTTTAGTCACGTTATCATGGCTTTTGTGAATGTTATTTGTATATTTTTATATGCTTTTGTTACTTAATTGTACCAAAGTGTATTATCAAGTCTATTTGTAGCCAAGTACAGGAAAACAAGGAAATAGAAGTAAAAACAAAGATTTATGCAAGTACGAAGAATCCCTCATAAAGATCAAGTTCAGGAAGCTTTTCAAGAGCAAAAGAGTCAACCATACAAGCTTCCAAGGCCCAAGATAAAGCTTAAATGAAGTTATTTTTAAGTATAAAGACTCACAATCGAATTCTATGCAACCGGGAAACTTAAATAAAGAAAAAAATAAAAAGTGTGTGCTAAAATTTGTAGCCAGCCGCAAGGCTGGATGATGCAAATGAGCCTCTCGGCTCAATTTCTAGCCGCCCGGCTAAGACTTCGATGAATTCTTTAAGTTTCATTTATACACCCATTTAAGAGCTCTAACTTCCCAAGTCTGATCATGTCTCCATATTAACTCATATTACAGATGTTTTATGACAGTTTGTGCCCAAGTTTTATGCTTGGTGGCCAAGGACTTGTTCAAGTATAAATAGGAGTGCTTATGCCTTAGTTTTCATAATGAAAACTCACCCCCTTCACCCAAGGACGAATTTTCACACCATTATTACTCCCAAAAGACCACAACCTTCTACCAAATTCGTGTAGTTGCTCAAGGGTTGTAGAAGGCGTTTAGACATCATTTTTCGGCTTGGTAGATTACTTGTAGTTGATTAGAGGCTTGTAGGATGCTCTAATCCTTCACCATCACCTATTGTAATCTTACTTTAGGTATATTTCTGTTACTTTCATGATGTTGAACTCTTTATATCATGTTGAATCTTGGTTATTGATTAATTTTGATATGGAGTGGTTTTCCTTTACTTGTTTGGAATGATGTAAACATAGATATGGAGTGTTTGGTATTTTGCAATAATGATTTATTGTTTTGCATATGAGTTTGATTGGATTGATATATATCTAATTAGCTTGTTGGTAAATCATAATCAGATCTATAGGTCGAAAAGATATCTTCTTACAATTTATCCCGAATATTAGCGCGCGTATATGTTTGGTATTTCATGATTAACAACCATGATTATACAAGTTAATTGGACTTGTAAAGATTTAATCAAGAGTATAGGTCGAAAGGACTCTTATGAACTAATTGGTAAAATCAACTTTCTAACAAATGGCTTGTAATGATTCGGTTTATACTAATGATCATAGGTCAAAAGGGTTCGTTAATCTAAACCGTTATATATGCAATTTCATGATACTACCCATTGACATAGAATTGTATGCTTTTGATTTGTTTGTTATTGCTTAAGTATCTACCCGATATTCCAACACTCCATTGATATGAATACTAGTTCTAAACAAGTAGCTTTAGTTATATTGATTTCAATCTCGTTGAATTTGCATCGTTATCATTTTCATGTTATTTGTTGCTTATATGGTATTGTGGGACGTGACAACCATTATACCACCATCTTATTGCTTATTGATACATAGATTCTTCACAACCAAGAACACCCAAATCCTAGTAAACAACCTCGGCTTACCATTTAAAACTAGCTACATACGGAAGGGTCATACTTGCCCGTGTGCTCTTAGCTTATTCGGTAATTCGTGTTATAAATTTAAAACTAGTAGTCGCGAGACACATCAGTTCTTCTGGTCTTAAAACTTGTACTTTAGCTTGGATCTTCATTGTCTTTACTTGTTCTAGAACCATTGTAGTATGCATGAGTTGGATTAACTTCCCCTCAATTCATGCAGCATGTCTTAAAAAGCTTTCTTAATAGACTCCTTTTTGGCAAAGTTATCGAATCAGCTTCCCCCAAACCAACATCCCTATCTTGAGCAAATTTTAAAACTTTGATGTAGCTTAACCAATCTTCTATTTTTCATTGACATGCACAACGGAATTTTGTAGAAGAACAACCATACCAAATACTACTGCTACTTGTCATTGTGTCTTGGTGAATATCCGTTCGGGGGTACATGTAAGAAATCAGCAACAATTCTTCTCACGTATGTAGATTACTTCACAAACCATACTAAGTAAAAGTAGTAGACACTACTTCACCCTGGAAGTTGACATGGTAACCAAAGTACACATTCCCCCCCATGATGGTTATGAACTCTCAGAAGCATCATTGTTGTGTACGTCTATATACTCGAGAAGTTCTTGTCTTAACCATAAATCTTGAAAATTTATGAATGTCGTTGAAGAACTTTGAAAATTTTGCTTAGCCTATGAAGTATCATTGTCTTGGAATATCACAATAATATCCCGTGAAAATTGCTGATTACATCTCAACCTTTAAACTCTCTGGCTAACTTACTGTTGGGATTAAAAGACTTCAAGATGATTCTTAGAGTTGCTACTGCTTAGGTATATATTAGTGCTGTCAAGCATAACTTAGTGATGCTGGTAATACTAATAAAATTTATGCTAAGTAGTTAGTACTGGTAGTATAAAAGTTACTGCTGCTAGTTACTACTGTTAGTATAATTAGTACTGCTAGTATAAAGTTACTGCTGCTAGTAGAAGTTAAGACTGCTTAGAGATGAAGACTGAAAATATACTAAGTAGTTACTGCTGCTAGTACTAAAGTTAGTACTGCTAGTGTATGTTAGTACTGCTAGAGTAAACTTCTAAGTAGTTAATGCTGCTTGTGCTCAGTTACAACTGCTGAGTAATTACAACTGTTGGAAGGATTAATGCTGTCAGAGATGAGATCAAAGACATATTAGAGAAGATATAAAGGTTGATTGAAGAACAAGAATACTTATGAAGATAAGTATCAATTATTTATAAAGAAGATATGTATAAACTTATTTGTTTAAGAGATTATGTTTACTTATAGAAAAGATCATAATCACTTGACGCGTTTTGTAAGCCCATTAGGGTTTCCTTAGTGTATAAAAGGAACCCTACGACATAGATCTAGATATCAGTTTTCATATTAGTATTCATAGTTTGCATAGCAATCATAGTTAGTATTCATATCTATTTTGTAACTCAAAATAGTATTCAATATATTGAATGATTAGTAAAGATCTTGTTTTACTGTTTCATTGTTCTTTTAAGTATTGCAAACTAGATTCCGCATAGTTTGTGATATTCTCAATCTTGGTTTCTACTATAGTTTTCTTAGATCTATCTAAAACAACTAAGCTTTAACAAGCTAAGTAAGATCTATCAAGAAGGGATCAACAAGTGGTATCAGAGCTTGTTGAGAAAATCTAAATAAGAAGAACACTATATCTACACAAGATCTCATAATCAAAGAGAAGATGGAATCACAGTCAGAAACTACCCAAACAGTGTCTGCACTAAAACTTCCTATACTCAAATCAGGAGACTATGATCTATGTAGTATGAGAATGGAGCAATATCTTACTCACACTGATTATGCTCTTTAGGAGGTTATTGTGAATGGTGATGCACTTGCTGTTGCATCAGCTAGTGTTGAAGGTCCCATTCCTCTTAAAACTGCTAAACAAAAGCTAGCAAGAAGGAATGAATTGAAAGCAAAAAGCACTCTGTTGTTGGCCATTCCTGATGAGCACCTATTGAAGTTTCATGGAATCAAGGATGCAAAGACCTTATGGGAAGCAATCAAGACCAGGTTTGGAGGCAACAAAGAATCAAATAAAATGCATAAGACCATTCTGAAGCAGCAATATAAGAATTTTACTGCATCAAGATCTGAAGGACTGGATAAAACCTATGACAGAAACTCATCAGCCAATTGGAAATTCATGGTGAAGTTATCTCTCAGGAAGATGCAAATCTGAAGTTGCTGATATAACAACCCATAATTTTCATCAAATGAAAAATCAACCTATTTTATTATGATCACAATTTTACGGGAAATTTTTTGCTTTATTACATTACTTGTATTACCAATATCTCAATATGCAATGTAACTTGCATAACTAAAGTAGACAAGCTCACGCAGCCTACCTATGCCATCTATATCTATTTATATGTCAAGCAAACATTATAACATATCAAGTCGATATCTTAATATCATTATTACAAAGTACATTACTCTTATAATATATCATTTGCAAAGTTATATCAAACCAGGCTTTAAACTGTTATCGTATACCTCTAAAACCCTAATTTCATGAAAGGTTAATATCTAAGGTGAATGTACAAGTTACTAAAGCATATGTACAAGTAATATAACATATCATTTGAAATATAAAAGTCAAGGTACAAGTATTTAAAAGTACAATGTACAAGTCATTAAGCATGACATCTAAAATAGCCGTTTTACCTCTGTTTTCATTCTAATTTCTTCACCACCACTTTTGTACAAGTTACTACACTTAATATACACTGTATAAAATCTAATTATTCTACTCATAAGCTATCACACATGGAGACTCCTGCAAATGCCTTGGTTGTTCAAGATGGGATAGGTGGTTATGATTGGAGCTTTAACGCTGAAGAAGGACTCACAAACTTTTCTCTAATGGCCTATACATCCCAAGGTTCATCAAGCTCATCAAGTTCAGACTTTGAGGTACATACTTTGTAACACCCCCAAATTGGGTCGCAGCGGAATAAGGGTTCGGGGCGTGTTACTTCATAGATCAATAACACAAGATATATATAGAACGACCAAAAAGTCATTTAAAACCGATACATTGGATTTAACAAAGTATTTGTTACATAAGCCCGAAGCTTCACTTGTTCACTTGTTCAAAATACAAAGATTTCTAGCCCATAACAGATATACAATATACAAAATTGTAATTGACAATCGTTAATGCTTGATATACAAATCAAAATCCTCCAATGGTATCCCTTGAAAACTCGTGCTTATTGACCTCCTGAAAAACATTGCTTTAAAACGTCAACAATAATGTTGGTGAATTCATAGGTTTGATAAATTGTATATTGTAGGACCACAAGATTTCCCAAGTGTATGATAATGCAACAGATGCAGACATCATATAAATGTAATTACGTTGCCCTAAGCTCATGACACTGAAGCTCGACATAATTGATACCCATTTAAATGGCTACAATTGCCGTGATGATGTTTAACCGCCAAACGTTCTTTGTTTGACATGGTATTCGTTCGTTTTCCCTGTGATAGCTAATCACCCGATCAGGAGGATATCCATATCCATTAGAATCTATTCATAACATTCGACGCTAAATACTACAGTAAACTGACTTTCATTGATTATGGGCTCAACTAGGGTTAACGCTACTTAGGCAACACTAATCTTTAATGTGAAACTTATAAAACCCCCCAACTTATGTCCAATTGTAAAACAATGCATGTTTCTCACCCCAAAAACTTATAAAACAAAATCATGTAAAACGTGGGGCTATGAACTCACCTCAGCAGTGAAGTGAATGAGTAATAATCGAGTAAGTGAAATAACGAGTCACGGACGAATCCGAAGGCAACCTAATCAAACATAGGTCGTATAAGTACTATGTACTTCGATAACTAATATCGTATACAATCCTATATAGCTCATCACCATCTATTTGTAATTTAAAAATCGTTGTTATAAAGTGAAAACGTTTATAATTATCGTTTTAGTAAAACTAGCATAACTTTCCCGTTTTAAACCCGTTTCTCGCGTTTCTTACGTCCACGTCTTCGTATTAAGATGATATATAAAAATATTACATTTTTATATTTTATAACCTAACCTAACCAAACCACACACCACCCCCCCCCACCCCCACCCCAAACACCCCCACTCCCCCCCATGCTGAATAAACCTGTTACTTTTACTGTTCATGACATTTTATAAATTTACCTTTATAAATTTAATTGTCGTAAAACCCGTAAATGCAATAATTTATTCGTTTTAATCCCGATCTTAGCGATTCCTTCGAGCACGTCTTCGTTATCAAAATTATCACATTTTTATAAAGTGGGGTCTGCTGATGAACAGTAATTTTTACTGTTCATAGTTTATAAAATTACTTTTATAAACTTTAATTATCGTAAACGTCGTATTTTATTCGTTTTAGCTCCGTTTTTAGTAATTCTTTCGAGCACGTTCTCGTAATTGAAAGTTATATTTATTTATGAGGTTTAAAAAAATAAATGTTTCTGTCATGAACAGTAACTTTTTATAAAAATAGTTTTATAAAAGTATTTTTATACATTTTAAGTATATAAACTCGCGTAATTCATAACTTCTTCGTTTTTAATCAAAAAATTACGTTTCTTATTGTTTTGGAATCCTAAAAATATGTATGATTTAATAAAAATATCAAACCTTTTGTTTGTAGAATTTTTATAATATGGTTTTTATAAAAGTTCTTTTGTATTACTCCCGGTGATTATCGTAAACTCGTAACTACTAGTATCTTTTTCGTTATTTATCCGTTTTTCGAGTTTCTTACCTTTTTGGAATCGCCATGAGGTGTACTATCTTTATAAAATGTCAGACCTACTGTCTTGAATTTAATCAAACAGCCCTTTTGAAATCCATTTGTATACTTATTTATATAACTTGTTTTATACACGTTTCAATTTAGTAAATTACCACAAGTCTTTATAGTCTTATCTATCATATGTGTTACATATAATAATGTCCATATCTTGTCCATTGGGGTCAATATTATCATGTCCTTATAACACCATTAAAATCACAACTCTTACTTGGTAACTTTTAATTACATGTTTATAAGTAAAACCCTAATTCAACAAGTTTGTACATAGACTTTTTATACATAAACTAATAGTGTACAAGACTTATACTTCCATTATAACATCATTTTAGTATCCATATATCATAAATAAAAGTCCATGAACATGATTATCAAGTCATTTACCACACTTTTACTTGAAACTTATTAAGTAAACTTTGAAAACACTAATTTGTATATACACTTTTTATACTTAAATCAACATGATACCATACTTATAATCCATTATTTCGTGTTATTATCATCTACCAATAAAACATATGAAAACAGGTACAAAATGATGATCACAAGTAAAAACTCTTTTTACATGTTTAAAAGTCCTAAATGGTGATTTTTGCTATAAAGAACATATATACACATAAAATGATAAATGTAAACTGATTAGGGTTTTTAGATAACCTTATGATGATGTATGATGATAACCAACACAATCTAAACCCTTTTTTAGATGAAAAACCAAAGCTTACAAGCTTAGGAAACCCTAAATCCAATAGAAACCCTAATCTTGTTTTTCTTGCTTCAATACTTGTAAACCTTTAACCAACCCTTGCAAACAACTTAAGACATCTTAGATATGATGTAGGCATGTGTGTAGGGACTTGGAAAATCAAGCTATGAATTATACAAAAGGGGTGTTTGATGCCGTGGGGTTGTAAGAGCCAAAAGGAGGGATAGTTTTTTATTTTTGTTAAGTGTTGAAGTGTATCTTATCTTTCTTTAGGAGTGCAAGACTTATATGTATAAAAGCTAGTCAATAACACTATACAAGACAAGATGAGTGTTTCAAGGAAGTCTTATGGTCAAGGTATGGTTCTTGTGTAAGATAGCATGGTGTGAAAGACTAGTTGTTGAAGCTTGCTTGAAAACTTATATAACATGTGTTATATTAAATTTGAAAAGATATCTCTTGTGATTTATACATACATATCTGGCCATGTATGCATATACATGATATATTTTTGTAATTTTTGAGTATTAGGTACAATTGTGGGTATTTGTTGAAGCGTAGGAAAGTTTTGGTGATCCCGGGTATGCCTAAACGCATTTTATCGCGAAACGTAACCAATTTACGTAACCAATAAAAATAAAAATGAACAAAGTTAATAATTATCCTCAAAATAATTACTTAACACTTGCTTGATGTAAACATTTAATTGTTTGATGCCCGTTTACATTGAACGATAATTTTTAGCTTACGCGATTTAACTTAACGATTACGATTTAAAGCAAACGCGTACAATACTAAAAATACATAGTGAATTTATTGACGACGTCAATGACCCTAAAACACGGGGTGTTATAGTCTCCCCCCGTTAAGTGAGCCTTGTCCTCAAGGCTTAAGACGCGGCACTTGACGATGGTGCGGTCTTTGTGAAGAGGTGTGGATATTTCTTCCTGAATTGATCTTCGCGTTCCCATGTGAACTCAGGACCTCTCCTGGAGTTCCATCGAACCTTGACTAGTGGAATGCGGCTTCGCTTCAACCGTTTAACTTCACGGTCCATGATTTCTACCGGCTCCTCGACAAATTGAAGCTTGTCATCAAAGTGAAGTCCATCCAACGGAACGGCTAATGGTTCGTCGGCATAGCACTTTTTCAAGTTGGATACATGGAATGTATTGTGAACCCTGCTTAGCTCTTCAGGTAGCTCAAGCTTGTAAGCAACCTCTCCAACCTTTTCTAACACCTTGAAAGGTCCAACATACCTAGGGTTTAACTTCCCCCGTTTGCCAAAACGTACTACTCCTTTCCAAGGTAAAACCTTGAGCATAAATCTATCTCCAACTTGAAATTTCATCGGCTTACGCTTTAAATCGGCGTAACTCTTTTGTCGATCACGAGCGGCTTAAATTCTTTGCTTGATTTGAATGATTTTCTCAGTTGTCTCTTAAACTATCTCTAGACCAGTGAGTTGAATTTCTCCAACCTCGGCCCAACAAACCAGTGAACGACACTTTTGACCGTAAAGTACTTCAAATGGTGCAGCCTTAATGCTAGTGTGATAACTATTTTTATATGAAAACTCAACTAATGGCAAATGGTTAACCTAACCCTTTTCAAAGTCGATCACACAAGCATGCAACATATCCTTAAGAGTTTGTACAATCCTCTCGCTTTGTCCGTCAGTTTGTGGGTGGTATGCAGTACTAATATCAAAATTCGTACCCAATGCCTTATGAAGTGACCTCTAAAAATTTGACGCAAACCTAAGGTCGCGATCACAAATGATTGAGACTAGTATTCCATGCCTCGTGACTACCTCTTTCATGTACATTCTTGCCAACTTTTCCATGGGATCAGTTTCCCTCATTGGTACGAAGATTGTGGATTTAGTAATTCGGTCAACAATCACCCAAATGGTGTCATAACCTTGTGACGACTTAGGAAGCTTCATGATAAAATCCATAGTGATATTATCCCACTTTCATTGAGGTATCTCGGGTTGCACCAACAGACCTGATAGCCTTTGGTTCAGCCTTGACCTTAGCACATGTCAAACATTTGCTAACATAGGTGGCGATGCCGGCCTTCATATTAGGCCACCAATATAGCTTCTTCATGTCCTGATACATCTTGTCAGAACCTGGATGGATAGAGTATTTTGACTTGTGGGACTCGTGCATGATCACAGTCCTCAAATCGCCATAACAAGGTAACCAACTCCTACCATTTAAGCATAGAGTTCCATCCGCACGGGGTTCTAACTTTTCCGTTCTAAGTTTCTTGGGATCCTTAGAATTTTCAATCAACATACCTCCAACATCTTCGTTCTCGATGTTCTCTGGTTTCCGTGCTTCAGTCTGAGCATACAAGATTTACTTAGGAAAGTCCAAACCAATAGTCATAACTAAGGCTCGAACTCTTAATGGCTTTATTAGCTCATTCATGCTCAGAGCATCAGCAACAACATTTGCCTTTCCCGGGTGATAACGAATCTCACAATCATAATCACTGAGCAATTCTAACCAACGACATTGCCTCATGTTTAACTCTTTCTGATTAAGAATGTGTTGTAAATTCTTATGATCAGTGAACACCGTACACTTGGTCCTATACAGATAGTGTCTCCAAATCTTGAGAGCGAACACTACTGCTCTAAGTTCCAAATCATGAGTCGTATAATTCTTCTCATGAATTTTCAATTGGCGTGATGCATAAGCAATCACCTTCTCTCTTTGCATCAACACAGTGCCCAAACCTTTGATTGAAGCATCGCAGTATGCGATAAAATCTTTCCTTCCTTCAGGTAAAGCCAGAATTGGTGCACTACACAACTTCTACTTCAACAGTTGAAACGCTGCTTCTTATTTGTTGCCCCAAACGAACTTGACCTTCTTATGAATAAGCTTGGTCATTGGCTTGGCGATCTTTAAAAATCCTTCGATGAATCTTCGGTAATACCCAGCAAGACCAAAAAATTATCGAATCTTTGTTGGTGTCTTAGGAGATGCCCAATCTTTTATGGATTCGATCTTGGCGGGATGCACGCGAATAGTTCCTTGATAGTCCTAATCCTTCTTATGAAGCCTTTGTCGGATAGTTCCTTCAGTTGGTCTGACAATTCTTTCATTTCGGACGGGGATAATCGATAAGGTGCCCATGCTATAGGTGTAGCACTAGGTATCAAATCGATTTGGAATTCTACTTGTCGAGTCAGAGGGTGACCCAGCAAGTCTTCAAGCAACACTTCAGGAAAGTTTTGAACGATCGATACGTCCTCAAGTCGCTTCTTCTCCGACTTGTCTTCAGTCTCCTTTGTAGTAACATGTGCCAAAAAGATAATACACCCTTTTAGCATGTACTTCTACATTTTAGTGCATGAGATGATGTTCAAACGAGTCTCATTTACCCGGTCGCTTCCGTCACCACGAACAATCAACGCTTCATTTCCCAGGGAATACGAATGATTTTCTTAGCACAAATGATGACAGCTTGGTACTTTGCCAACTAATCCATACTGATTATGACGTAAAGACTACCAAGTTCTACGGGTATTAAGTCTATGTTGAATGGGTGATTTAAGAAATTTAATGTACAACCTCAAATGATAGCGTTTAATCCAATTATTCTCCTGTCAGCTAGTTCAACATCATAATAATGATCTAAGGTAGATGGTGTGATATCAATTTGGGAACTAAATGCAGTAGACACAAAGCTTCTATCGGC
>BQNB010201441.1:0-10914 GCA_026074375.1 Tanacetum coccineum
ACTTTGCTCAAATCCCACTCACTATATTCCTATTCGAGTTCCCTTTGTGATTTGAGTTTCCCTCTTTTGAGTTACGTTTATTTCTATTGTTCTGCCAGTTTCCTCGTGAAAAATTTGATCTACCTCCGCATTTACTAAATCGTCTTCCTTTTCCCGAGTGTTCGCCTTGTGCGAATAATAAGTTCTCTTGGCTTTCCACTTGTCCTCTTTTTCGGAGCTTTATCCTTTCCTCAAATGCCTTGAGTTTCCCAGTGATCTCGTCTAAGGTGATCTCATCCAGATCACTTGTTTGTTCTATGGATGCTACTATCTGGTGTGGAATCTAATAGTTTTCGTACTAAAAGTGATTCATCCAATGTTTTCCCTAATTCTTTTGCCTTCGTGGCATAGCCGTTTAGTTTAGCCGTAAATGCATCCACCGTTTTGTCTTCCTTCATCTGAAGTGTATTAAACCCAATCATCAATGATTGTAACCGTGCTTGCTGCACTTTCTCTTCTCCAACGTGTCTTTTCCTTAATGATTCCCATAATTCATTGGCCGTCTTACAACTTGCTACTTGTAAAATTACATCTTCGGTCAACGCTTGATATAGAAAGGTCGTCGTTGCCTTATCCTTCTTATCATCTATTTGCGTGTTTTCCTCATGTTCTATCACTTCCCACGTTGCCTCGAATTTCTCCTTGTATGTTTGTTCTTGATCTTTTCTTGTTTTGACGAGTCAAATAACTTCCTTACGCACAAAATTCGGTACCACTTCTTTTATTCTACACCGAAACAAAAACGGATGTTTTGTTTCTGTTTCCACCGAAACAAACAAGTTGTTTGTTTCTGTTTTCGTTGTTGTTGTTCCTTTGTGTCTTTCGGACACGCTTTCCACACTCTTTCCTTGAGTACTCCTTTATCTTTGTCACACGTATACGTTTCAATCTTTTCCACAACAACGTTCCCCGCGTTATACCCCGCGTTTTCTTCTACTTTGTGTCTTGTTTTAACCGGTTTCACAAAGTCTCCTTTCCCACTCGTTTTCTAACCAAACGAAGTGTCCCTTTTTTCTTTGCCTATGTCGCGTCAGTAGCAACACAAAAGAAAAAAAAATTCAGCGCCTTCCTACTCTTGTTCCACGTCTCCTTGTAAACGACAAGAGTTTCCTTCCTTTCCCTTCGAAGTCTCCAACGAAGTTTTGTCCCACCAATGACGTTTGATGTAAACGTTTGCAACTCCTACGCAAAACAGATTGTGCACTATCTTTTTGCGTCTTTCCTTATTCAAACCGTTGTCTTTTTTGGAAGAAAAAAAAACAAACGTTCCGGCTGAGAACCAAGGATGTTCTCGGCGTTTTTCCCTTCTTGTGACCCTCGTTGATTGCTGTTGGTATTCAAAAAACGAAGCGTATAACCACTTGCTCTTGATGCCAATTGTTGTCCCAAAACTAGATCGATATACAAGTTGCAAAGTAATAAGAATAAGTATGTATATTGTCTAACTATTGTAACGATTCATATTGTCGAGTATATATACATAACGAACCGGTGCCATTGAAATGACACAACCATTCGGTTTTAGTCCCAACCGAAAAATAACTACCATAACTAACTTTTTAACCGCCATAACTAACTTGCGGTTACTAACTTTCTAACGTACATATTTGGTCCTTTATGTTATACTATTTACATATGAAGCAAAGAACGAGATTATTTGTTCACATTCTCCTCCTTAATCTTGATCGTTGCTTCGTCCTAAATCTTGAACTCCGAGCATTTGACGCATAGTCACGAACTTTAGTCTTGGTAGAGCCTTTGTTAAAATATCCGCTCTTTGTAGTTCTCCGCTGATGTGTTCCACATTTATGTGCCCATTCTCTACGCATTCACGAATGAAATGATAGCGAATGTCGATGTGCTTGCTTCTTCCATGAAAAACTGGGTTCCTGACGAGTGCTATTGCTGAAACGTTGTCGACCTTCAGCGTTATCCTTTTCTCTTCCCATCCAGTTAATTCACTAAGTAGTCGTTTTAACCATAAGGCTTGACATGCTGCTCCAGTAGCCGCCATGAATTCTGATTCACATGATGAGAGTGCCACTGTTGGTTGCTTCTGAGTACACCAGGTAATAGGTGACTCTCCAAAATAAAATACAATCCCAGTAGTTCCTTTTCCCTGATCGGTGTTGATTCCATAACTACTATCGCTGTAACCTGTAATCTTGCAGCCGCCTTCTTTCTTGTATATTATGCCATGCTCCTTTGTTCCTTTGATATATCGGATTACTTGCTTTACTCTTCATCTTCAAACCATGTCTGCAAAAGAAGAGGTGCATCTAAGCTCTTTATTTACAAAGAATAAGACCATTTGTTTTTTTGGTGTTAGAAGAAGAGAGAAGAAGAGGGTTTGTATTAGAAGAAGAGAGAAGAAGAGGTTAGAAGTGAAAATTTTTGTCTTAATTTTTGAAGAGGTTAGAAGAGTTTTTTACCACTTTTCTCTGCAAAAAAACAAACAAAAAAGCTCTTCCCGCTTCAGACAAAAGAGGTGAGAAGAGGTTAGAAGAGGTGAAATTGAAAAAACAAACAAAGCCTCACTCTCGGTATTTTCCACCGGCGGTGTTTGCTGCTGTTTTTTCCTCAATCTTATGAAAATACAAATCGAGGTGATTATTATAAGGACACTTACTATTACAAGAACAATTATTATTGTCATAGTTCGTGTCCTGCTTGTATTTTTTCCTGCAAATTAAAAAGAGAATTTCACAAAAGAGTCGTCTCAATCAGAATGTTTAAACATCAAAGCATTATACCCTCATTAGAGGAATGTTGGGTGATACTGATAATAATACAAAATCAGATCAGTCTTTCATGCACTAGATAAATACAGTTTATTTTTTTGTGACAGATAGGAATAGGGTCACTAGAAGTCAACAATATGTATGAGAAAGAGTCACGAGTGAAACCGCAAACGCGTATACATGTGTTTCACCTAGACATAAAAGAGCGCCAGTAAGACCGTATCAGACTAAGAAGAGGTTTAACAACATACTATTGACATTTTCTAACACAAAAATTTAATAAAAAAGTGTCATTACCCAATATAGTAGCTTGATCCACTCTTTAAAACATTCGTCAAAACACGTAGTGCTTTCAGCGATTAGCTAAGTATCTTTCCTAAACATATATACCATCTGAAATAATCAAAAATACTTCTATTGGCTACAATTTGCATACTACCATGTTTTAGCTAGGTACATTCACATAAGATATAAATCCGGTGAGAAATATTTTAGAATTATCATGCAGAGCGAGACTGAAATACTATCTTTCCAAATACACCGAAAAATATAATAAAAATTAAAAAAAGAAAAGAAAAAAAACTAAATGTTGGAAATTATATGACAGAAACAAGACTTTGTATTGAGAATGATTATCACTTTATTTATTTTTATTGAAATAGGATACTAGCCATTATATACGCAACAAAACATATTCAACCTACAAAAGTTGAAATACTATAAGACACAAAAGTAATTAAGACATTAATTTAGGATAACTTGTAACCATTAGAAGATAATCACTTTGAATCATACTTTCAACACACCCCCTTGATTCAAAGTTGCAAATCTGCAGGTGAGCTCGAGTTCTTTAAATTTTGTTTTTTGCAACGCTTAGTGCATGGCCGGATTTGAGGGTGTGCATGGTGCTCAACCGCACAGGGCCTCCAAATTTTAGCGCTCCCAATGTTGTAACTGTAAGATTGATTTATGTCAAGGTTTAACGGAAAAAAAGATATGAATGTAATTTGTATCATAAGATTTTGATGCTATTTAACTGAAACAAAGATGTTAATACAAATAATGTCAAAAAACGTTATTTATATTTTTCGACCTCTCAATGTTTTGATAATAAGAAAATGTGAAAACGTTTACGATAAAAATAAACGTTTACAAATTATTAATCGTAAAATTCTATTTCTAAGAAAATATTTTTCTTGATCACTAATCATGCTTAACGATTTGTTTGTCGTAAAATTATTAATCAAATCTCTATTGTAATTATCTTGTGTAATTGTGTGATTCGGATTGTGTGTAAATCCGATAGTATAGATCTTATGAGTGTATAGTGTTTGTGAAGTGGTAGATTGGTTCTAGCTAAGATTAGAACTCGACATTTAGCTTAGTGTCAGAAAACCACGTAAGCGACGTGTAAACGGTTTTCTCCGCCTGAAGGGAGCTTGTTGACATAGTGAAATCTCAAGTAGGATACTCGGGGAGTGGAGTAGGGCGAAGAAGAGCTTCGTATCCGAACCACTATAAATCTTTGTGTCTTGGTTTGATTGTTCCTTCTCTTATCTCTTTATATTGTTGTGATTGTTATTTAGTATTAGTTTAGATATTTACATTTTTGATTCATATTGTTGATTGGTTGAACATACAACTCGAATCTAAACATTTTGAAAGCAAACTTTTACAAATGTAAAACAAACCTGTAAACTATTCAACCCCCCCCCCCCCCCCTTTCTAGTTTCCACAATTGGTATCAGAAGCCAATGTCACTCAAGATATGCATCTCATTCAATCGTTAGATAAAGGATAGTGGATGCTCTAAACACATGACGGGTAACCGAAAGCTCTTCTCAAGCTACAAGGCATACAACGGAGGTAAATCGCAAAAGCAAGTTCTAGAATTTATAATACTACCAGCACACTATCATAAGCATTAAAAATAAATGCCTGTAATCCTAAAGATTTAGGGGCGAACCTCACATTTTTGGGTTTTATTTTTTATATTGTTGGGGTGGAATTTTGAAGTGGTAAGGGTTTTGTGCTTTAGCTAACATAACTCGTATCTGCATGGGGAGAGCGACTTGTCTAATACTACAGTTTTCACAATATGTGCCATACTCTTTTTTTTTTAAGAAGATGTTGGGCGTAAAGATACCGTCCTAAAAGCGCTATGTTTCAATATATCTACACGATCGATTTTTAACAGACAAAGCAAAGTCAATTGAAGGAATAGTTTTTAAGGTTTTTATTTCTTACATTTATTTCTGAAGTAGTGTCCACAATGTTCTAGATGAGTACCGCAAGAAATAAGAAAACTGCCGAATGAGAGAATACTATCATATCTCCCAATGGTTTTTGCTCATTAATGAGATGAAAAACAAGATAAGCCGGCTGAATCTTCATCCAAGAATCGTCCAAGTGAAAAATAAAGAACTTCCAGACTCTCCTCATCTAATATAACCTGCAAATTAAAGACAAAAACCAACTATACCAAGCATAAAAATCTACGGGTAAATGATATACAACCCAATTAATCATGAACTAAAATCCTAAGAAAGCGATAAAGATAGAATATATGTACTAATGTAATCGTGGCTTTCTACAAAAGTTCGAAAAATTAAAGATTCTAGAAATTCTACAAGAATAACTTTTCAAAAATTTAAAAAAAACGAAAATTTCCTAAGTGCTACGTGGTGACGCCGTCAGGAATAATTCTGAAAGCTGTCTTCACACACTGTGAAATTTTATTTCTCTAGACTTTTCTTGGAAAAATTTCTACAAACATATCTTATTAATGATTTCCTGAAAAAAATTAATGCATCGGCCACAAAAACGGTTAGTACAAACATATGACTCTGTTAATACAAATAATGTCCAAAAACATTATTTATATTTTTCGACCTCTCAATGTTTTGATAATAACAAAATGTGAAAACGTTTACGATAAAATTAAACGTTTATAAATTAATAATCATAAAATTCTATTTTATGATAATCACTTTAAGGTATGGATAAACAAATCATTAAACATGATTAGTGATCAAGAAAATACTTTTTTCTTAAAATCTTATACTTCCACAAAAATGTTTTTATATATATATAAAAATCAAAATTATTTATTAATTAAAAGAAGTTTTATTAAAAACATAAAATTTAATTTCAAATTTTTCCCTCCGAAATGGATGGTTCCCATGAACAGATACAACATCCCCCACAAAAAGGACAAAAAAGGGAGCGGAGTATAGTGGCGGCCCCATCCTTATTTTAAGGGGCCGCCTGGGGTCCGCACCTGCTAACGGCACTTTTTTGTCCATCCTATAAATATTGGGCCACCATTTTCAAAAATAGACTTCTCTTGCCAAAAATTCTATCAGATCTAGTTTTCTCTCTTCTTCCTTTCTTTCTAAAACACATATCTTGATCACTAACATACCTTGATTTTGTTTCAAGTGATTAATTCTTTCTTCACCTTCTAATCAAGTGCAAGAGAAGAACAATCGTATTCTTCTACATACGAATTGTTATCAAGTGATCTTTCTCTTTTCTCTTCTTCAAGATCACAAACATTCATTAGATTTATTTTGTGTTGTTGTATTAATTGGATCAAGTGTAGATCCAAGTGTGTAGATTGTATATTGGTGTGATTTGGATGTAGTGTGTCTAATCCGTAAGATGTGTACGAGCTTGTGAGTTTGTGAAGTAAAAAGTTTACACGTCGCTTACTTTCTTTTTGCGACTACTAAGCTAGATGGTACGAGTCCTTAATCTTAGCTGAGAACCAATCTAAGCACCTTCACTTATTATTGGTTCATTAGAGCGTAACGACTTAGGACTTCGCACATCTAGCTTAGATGTCGGAAAAGAAAGTACTGCGACGTGCTGTAACGGTTTTCTCCGCCGCTATGAGGGACTAGTGAAATCGTTAGAGACTGTGGAGGTTGCGCGGGGATGGGGAGTGAGGAGACGGTAAGAGGTGCTGTGTGTGTGTAGAACCACTAGATAATCTCGGTGTTCTGGTTGTGATCGTTTGTTCGTGAGCTCTTTGAGTGTTTTACTTGCATGTTGTGTGAGTTGAGGTGGGAGGTCAGATCTGTTGAGTGTGAGTGAATACAGCTCGATGCTATCGGAGGGATGTAAGACAATCCGGGTTTAACGCGCAGAGATGTTGTGAGAACCGGCGTAGTAATTAACGAGGCTCAACACGCACCCCCGCTCTTAGAGACAAGGGGAATGGAAGAAAAGGCCGATCGGGGAGGTGCACCAGACGACAAGCAACACGATACACTCGCAAACCGCCTCAGCGCCCGAGACCGACATCCCCAAAACGAGAGCACCACCCCGCCGGTTGCGGGGAACAACAGAAAGACCCGGAGGAGAACTCAACAACACACGCCCCCCCAAACCCCCCGCCCCCCACCCCACCGAACCCCACAAAGAAAAGAGGGTCGTGAACCAACCAACCCGGGGCGGGCGGCGTGGAGGCGCAACCCACCACACCAACCAACAACAGCAGTCCTTGCCTAGGCCCCCCCCGCAGACCAGCGAAAAACCCCACACACCAAACTCCACACCGTCGACCAAAAGAAAGAGAAGCACAGAAATGATAGAACGACATCTAAACCGAAAGAGGGATACCGAGGCGTGGAAACACGCCCTCGGCCAAACACACACACGCGGCCCCCTCCCCCACGACGGCCAACACACAACCCCCCCACACCCACCTCTCCCCGCTCCCCAACCCCCAACACCCGAGGGGCCCGTAGACCCGTCGGGACCTACCGGGCGACTTACCGACCCCCGACTGTCTGTCTACCCCACCCCCCCCCCCCCCCCCCTCCCCCCCCCCCCCCCCCGTCCCCCCCTTCTTCCACCCCCCGCTCCCTCCCCCCCCCCCCCCCCCCCACCCCCCCCCCCCCCTCTCTCCCCCCCTACCCTTTTCTTGTTTCTACATTGTGTTTCTATGTTTTGATGTTGGTTTAATATCAGGAGCAGTAAGGTCTAGCAAAAAGCAAGGTCACTCAAGCTTTTTTTTTAACATTATTTTTTTAAAATATATTTGTATTTTAAAGCTTGGATCGATCTATCTATGGATTCCGTACAAATATCTAGAAAAGGAATCTATGCAAATAAGTTACCGCACCACTTTTTTTTTTGTGGAAGAGTAAGCGATAGTTTTTATTTATTTGGAAAACCCAAAAATGTTTATTCGGTAGATCTAATGTTAAATCAGAAAAGATTTCTAGTTATCTTTGAGACTAGTTGTTATTGTACCAATTGTGGTGATTATTTCAAGCATATTATGTCAAAATCCGAGGGTGGTTAAGACCACCAAAATCTTGATGATGGTTTATCTTTTGAAAAACAAACGTTGGTGTAGTGTGATCATTAATGAAGAAAGAGGCTTGCAAAGAATAATGATAGCCAAAATGGTTATTTACAACGCTTTTGCCTAGAAAAGAATATGACATGAATTTCATGTGTAATACTGGCAACAAAAGAAATTTGGGAAAATCCTTGTTAATAACCATCAAGGTGGTAGTCAAGTCAAAGATAATAAGATCGCGACCTTTTGCGTTGAAACAATTCTTAGGCACAATTCGTCATTTCGAAGACGAATCTATAGTAATGTTTTGCTAGATTTAATACTATTATTATAGTCTAACAAGATCTTGATGAAGGGTTTATTCTATAAGAACTACGTAAGGAAGTTTCTTAGGGCTCTACATCCTTAAATGGAGAGTCATTAGGTCACGGCAATTGAAGAGTCAAAAGACTTGACATCACTATCTCTTGATTAACTCATCAGGAACCTAAAAGTTCATGAGATGATCATCAAGAAAGATTCCGAAATAGTCAAAGCAAATTTAATAAGAAAATTCTCTGCATTAAAGGATAAGAAAGAATATAGTGCATGAAGGAGTGTGTTCGGTCTTTCTCGATAGTGAAGACGATGAGTATGTCCTCTGGCGGTAAGAGAGACTTCAAGGACATCTTTGTAAGAGAACGTGAGGTCGATTCGTGAGACAACCTTGAAACGGACAAAAAGACGTTCCAAGAATCCATGATGACAAGACGCGGTAGAAAATGATGTGGAAAATGTTTTTAGCGAGGGTAATTTGAGTGGCGACACGAATCATCTTTTTGTGAGAATGTCCAAACCCACCGAAAGACAAGAACCAAAGAGCCTTTGTCGGAGGTTCTTGGAGCGATAGCGGTGATGAAGATGATGAGAAGGTCAAAGACGAAACATGTCTTGTAGCTCATGCATCAAGTGAGGTATGTTCCGAATCCTCTTACTTTAGTGATGAAAACTCATCAATTGATGATATAACTTTAGACAATGAATATGATAAATTATGTAAAATGAGTCTAAAGATAAATCACTAAAAACAAAAAGGACTAAGCCTACTAGAAATAACGTAGAAATGAGCCTTGAGAACTAAAGAAAATTATCCATATTCGAGAAAAAAACATCGGATGTTGATTCGAATGTGCAAGTGTGTCATGTACTCAAAAATTGAGAGTGAAAACTCCAAGTTGAAATCCACTAGATTAAATAAATTTGAAAAAGAGTACACATTGCTTGAATGAAAATGCTAAGAATCGCAAAACCCTGTCCGGTGATAATGAGGTATTAGGGTTTATTCATTTGAAGCATATCTAGTGGAACAAAGGAAATAAAATTTATAGAAAGATACTCATATAAAAGTGTAAAGTTCCTGCGGATGGAGGTACCTTAGAAATAGGGATCTATTCGGTGGCGCGCATAAACGTGGGCGGCCCTCCTTAATGTTCAGGCCGGCCCCCAAAAGTAAATAAGGTGGGACGCCACCAGAGACACCAAATCTAGAGAAAAAAAGAGTTTCTTGTCAAAAATCTATCTTGGGTCCTAGACAAACCACTCTAAATGATAAACAAAGTTAAAGTCCGGTAGTTAGTGACAATGAAGTCAAACAATTTTTATAAAAACCATTGTCAAAACCCAGAGTGGATTTTCAAACACAAAACTTTAGATCAAAAAAAACTCACTCTTAAAGAGTCCAATAATAAGTTATTCTCTCTCCTGTAAACACCACACGACCGAATGTAAGAGACATGCTTGGTCATCGCGCAAACACACGCCTAGGCTTTTCTGTAACTGTGGAACAATTCTTCACGGAAAAAGTTAAATGCCAATGGGAAATGTGTCTTCCATTCTCACATCTAACCATTGCATTAACTACAAGGGATGTTTGCACTAACAATTTGGCCCATGAAGATATTGGGGGACAAATGTTTGATTTATTGTCTTATATAAATAGATATGCTTGGAGTCGATTGGAACC
Organism: Tanacetum coccineum; assembly: GCA_026074375.1. NCBI lineage: Eukaryota > Viridiplantae > Streptophyta > Magnoliopsida > Asterales > Asteraceae > Tanacetum > Tanacetum coccineum. The sequence goes on from BQNB010201441.1 coordinate 10,097, forward strand.
AATGAATGCGATTAAGGATTTAGCGGATTGCTCTAAACATCATGACGTGGTAACCACAGTCTCTTGTCTCGCCATTAAAGGATTAGCATTGAGAGGTAATGGTGTTTTTGATAGTAATGCCTTCGCTGTATTTGGCGGTACTCATTGGCAAAGGTTTCGTTTCTAATGACTATCTCAAAATAGATAATGTAGAACATGTTGATAACTTAGGATTTAACTTGCTAAGTATAGGACAAATATGTGATAATAAGTGTAAAGTAACTTTCTTTGTACATGATAGTGAAATCACTAAGAATGGTAAAGTCATAGGTAGAGGTATTAGGAAGAAAGGCTTATATGTGATGAAATTATGAAATAAGCCAAAGGATCAAATTTGTCTAGCAAAGATTGATGAGAATTCCACCTTGTGGCAAAGAAGATTAGGTCACGCAAATATGCGTCTCATTCAATCGCTAGCTTCTAAGGAATTAGTTAGAAACTTACCTAAGATTAAGTTTGATCAACATTTTTGTGATGATTGCAAAATTGGAAAACAAGCTCACATTAGTCACAAAGCTAAAAACATAGTCTCAACGACTAGATGCTTAGAACTTCTCCACATGGATCTTTTTGGTCCATCCGCCGTATAGAGTTACGGAGGAAACCGCTACACCTTAGTCATAGTAGATGACTACTCTAGGTATACTTGGACTAGATTTCTTAAGAATAAAAATGAAGCTTTCGATCAATAAGAACCGACCACCGTAGAGAATTTGATAATGAAGTACAATTTAGAGAATTTTGTAATGCCAATGGTATTACTCATAACTTCTCGGCTC
>BQNB010201443.1:0-10913 GCA_026074375.1 Tanacetum coccineum
AACTTTTCGCGTGTGTGACTATATGTATATAGTCACACATTTTTGGTGTGACCAATACCACTTTTTGTACTAGTGTTAATGTTAAAAATGTTTCTCGGCATATGTTAAGGGGGAGTGTCTTTATAATGATTAAAAACTTTTAAAGATCAAAATGTTCTTCTTCATATGATGTTTGTGAGAACGATTAAAAAACAAAAAGAGAGATTTGTGAGAGAAAAATAGAAAGAGAGAAATGAGAAATCGTATACTTGAAAAAATAAAAGTATATGTCATGTGCTTCAAAAGCAAGAACAACACATGAAAAGAAAACGAGAAAAGTATGCAAGAAAAGAAATGCCACCGCATGCGAAAACAGACAGAGTGATTGTTCTACATTCCTTGATATTAAAACAAAAATCTCAAGATACGAATTTCAAGATTTTCATCATGGTTTTCACGGACCCTTACTAAAGATTATCTAGGCGTATGTTGATTAAGTTTTTGCCAACGTGTTTGGATTTACGTTACACCAAAGATACTCCTATGATACTTACCAGAAAACAGAATATGATCTACCCCGGTAAGTCTTCCTAGACTTCCAATTTGAGGAATGTTAGGTCTAGGTGATGGAGTTTGAGGTGTAAATCAACATGTTTTGAATGCTAAAAGGACTTAAGTGATAAAGCTTTGAATGAAAACAAATGAAAGAAAATGATAAAGTTGTCAAAAGTAACAAGAATATGATGAAGAAGAATCAAATGATAAGCAAAATGAAAAGGTTGGAGTTGAAAAGTGAGAGGCTTATAAGAAAAGATGGAGGGTGTTTTTTTCCTACACTAGGATAAAAACCCGGGTCACTCAAATCTATCCGGATGCTATCGGATTTCATTTGTTGATTTCTGATGTTGAAGTCGACATCATAAACCCAGTGATGTAAATGCACAACCCCTCCTAGCCACTCAAGTACTTCTCAAAAAGTATTTGTTTCATTCCCACGTAGATTAAACGCATAATCTATCGACTTCTCATTCCGAGAATGTTGGTATTAAATAAAGGACATTCTGCTCTAGTCCTTGCTTACTAAAAATGCATAAGAGTCTAGAGCCAATTTGATATTCAATGAAAATATCTTTAGGACACAAAAGTACGTTTGTATTAAACATCAATGATACAAAAGGTACAATAATATATGTCTTCGTGACATTTGCATGTCTTCGTGACAATGCCAGAACATTCTGGAGTGATACTATCAAATAGTATTCACAATGATTGAATGGAAATCCTACCAGTGCTAACATCATGCCAACGCTGAACGTAGGTCACTATTTGAAAATGATTGTTTAATGATTCAAATAAGTGTTAACTAGTAATCTAAGTGATCTAGTAGTTATGTGTTTCCCAGGGTAACACAACACTAAGTTCACAAGATCAATGCTTCTTTGAATTTTATGGTCAAATTTCCGCATCTTTATCACCGAGATATTGATTTGGTCATATTCTTCAAAATAACATTCATCGGGAATTTTCAAAGCATGATCTTGTGATGTATGAACTTCATGGTTAATGTGGAAGATGGTTTTTTACTCTGATAATTCTTCATTTCATCTTCTACAACATACAACAACAACATTTCTACCTTTCACAAGCATGACTACTTCAACGGAACTTAAAATGACAAAAGTTTCTTTCAACCTTCACGAGAATGATAGCAATCATATTTGTTGGTTTGAGGGAGCTTATGGGTTATTTTGGGGGAGTATGTTTGTTTATAAAGGGGAGAATGTTTGAGAAAAGAAAAGATTTTGATTTCAATTTCATGGACTTCAAAGGATATTCTTCACCCGGAGCTTATTTTGGAAGCTTATATGATCATGATGTTCATGATGGATCATAATCATCATGAGGGGGAGAAGATATAAGCTTGAAACGTAAGGTCAATTCAAGTATATGAAAGGGGAGAAGATATAAGCAAGAATATATGGGACAAATCAAGATACTAGCAAAGAAATTGAATCAAAGAAATCGTTATGGTAAAAGTAGTTTGATTAAGAAGATAAGATTCGTATTCAAGATTGAGGTTACTTCATCAAGTGTTTTGAATAAGCTGTAGTGTTTCATTAACTTCAAAGATCGATCGAGATAGCCGGTTCGACATTTGCATGGAATTACTTCTCAAGAATATCGACATTGTCTTCAGACAATCAAAGTTTACTACTTCAATATTCAAGAGATGGATATGTGATTGAGGGGGAGCTTAAAGAGTATGAAGATTCATGTGAAAAGTCAAGTGTTCAAGTCTTTTACAAAGAAATGCTCAATCAATATCATCGTGTTTCAAGATATTTTGTCAGCAACATTATGTGATTGAAATCTACATTCAAGATCGAGTTCGAAGATAAAGATTCCATACAAGATTTTTTAAAGATTCAAGTTGCTCAAAAGAAGATCAAGTTAGCTTTTGGGAATGCTTATTTGAGTTCGAGAGTGGAGTTGATACCTTTAGAGATAAAGAGATCTATCCTATTATATAAAGGAAGAAACATTTAAGGGGAGAATGTTAGAAATAAAGAAACGTTTTACTTGTAAGTACTATTATAAAGTGCAGGGACTATTTGTGTCAAGTTAGGAAAGTTTAGTCAACAATCTAATAAGGCTATAAATAGGGTATTTATGCCAAGATTAGATGCAACAATTTCATTTAATCAAAAGGCAAGTTAGGTATTTCTCTCTCTAAACACACACACTAATTACACCTTAACCTTCACACACTAGTCATCAATCAAGATCTTATTGCTTAATACTACGCCTATCAAATGTCTACCTTCCCAACAGTTAAATCACATGCAATAGATACTCACCTAATTAACTACCTAAGACGTAGGATTCATTAATTAGTTATGTTTTATTTGACGTCTAGCTAAGGTACTGTGTTTAACTAGGTTTCAACTACCTAAAGTGCATACCACTAGCAAGAAACAATAGATCAAATATACTAACTAGATATCATGCAAACCCAAGCAAACACTAATTGATTTAGCATAACATATTAACAATAAGAAAGATAAACAAATAATCAGCAATAAGAAGACATCATAATTAAATGGTTAATGATTGAATAACTTAATGCAATGATGCATGTGAGTTTATGGTGTTCCAAGGACATAAAAAGTGTATATATGTTCTTTAGTATAGTATCACACACTTAGAAAGGTTTAGTTTAGAGAGAGAAGGCTAGAGAGAGGGATTATCAAAGAAGGTTTTTCATTAAGAGAAATTAGGGAAGATGGAATGTAGTAATGAAAAAGACTTAGTCACTTCTTAGGAAAGGGAGTATATATACTATCTCTAATCTACTTAACTAAGTAAGCTAATTCGGCTAGTTTTCCTAATATAGGCCCAATTAGCTTTATTACAAAATATTAAATACTAAATTAGCTTTATAATACAGAGACCAATTCATATGAATAATAAACACTTTTTCTATTCCTAACAATCTTCCCCTAAGGGTTGATTATTCAGGACAATATCTTAGTTGTAGAATTGGTCTTCCTCCAATATAACTTTTTCATCTCCTCATTTGCAATCTGAACTTCAAGCATTCCTTAATCTCTTCCTCGAAGAATTCCATTACTTTTTTTTCTTTTTCACTTAGAGGAGGATCTTTAAATCCATAACGTGCAACAACAATAATATCATCTACTTTCTTTAAAACATTACTTAGTGTAGCATCACAGAACTTTGGTAATTCATCAATACTCATAACTCTCCTTTTCTTTCTTGCTATTCTTATACACAATGCCAATGAAAGGATCAGTTATGACAGAATAAGGTTCAAGCTATTCAATACCAAGAATGACGAGAGTTAGTGCAATAAGATTGATCTTGATTTGATAGCTTTCGATTCCCAATTAATAGTTATGAACTCTTTCCCATATTACACAACTTCTGATGAAAACAATCAAAGAGTTCAACAACTCATTTTTGTGATCTATCTCTCTTTTCAAGCACATCAAGTACATATCCTCTATGTCATTCTTGTTCAAGTACTTGTAGTCAGATTCTGAGAAGATATATGCATTACCATTAGCTCGTTTCACAAAATCTCCTCCATGAAGTCTTGCCCATATCCTTATTCATTTTTCACACTAATTACTTCAACAATCTTTTGATTTGAGTAGACTTCTCTATGATCTGTCCTTACTTTATAGTGCTTCATTCTGTAAACTATTTTAGCCCATGAACTTTTCCAGCATTGAATGGATAAACATGCTTCCTCATTGAACCTCTTGAACACTTTGTCCACCCATCTTGTCAAAAGTTCTTCTAAATCATCTTCTAGGAAAGGAGTAGCATGTATCTTGTGCAGTGACAAAATGTACTTCTTAGCCTTAGTATTTCCATGATTCAGATAGAATAAATCCTTATTTCATAAGAACATTAGAGGTTCATTTGGATTCCTATGAAGGCCAAAGAATACTTGAGATTCCTTCTCATGAACTTGTAGGATCAATTCTTCTTCTCTACTTTCTCAAATAATCTAATTCTCCATATAATTTCTTGCTTGTTCCAAGTGATAAATGTACTCTGCAGCAATCTTACACCTTTCTTGCATCATATCATCCAGTGTTTCCTTCTTAATATGATTAATAATTTTTGGTGCTCTCTTTTTACCCAAACTCTTTAATTCAGCCAAAAACTCTGGTGACGCTTCTTCTGAAATCACCTCATCATCATTAATTTCTTGAACTTCAGACCACCAACAAAATCATGTTGTTGTGTTGATGAAGGTGACTTAGATTCTTATACACTTTGTTTTGATGATGATGCACCCTTTGCACACTTTGTTGCTTTAGTTGTCTTCTGCTTTTTCACACCTTTCTCCCCCTCAAGAGTATTATCAGAATGATCATCCTGATCTTGCTTGTGAAAAACAATGTGTCTGCAACTTTCATAAAGTATTGAAGACTTTTTAAACTTAGCTTTAAGAACAGTCCACATATCAAAATCAATAGCTTTCGCTTCTAAACTATCCTTCATTGCCTTGTAAAGTTGTTCTTAAAGTACAAGAATAGGTATACTTGCAGGCGCCTGGAAAGTAACAGCATGAGTATGCATGTATCGTTGTAGAAATTACAATGTTCTATCAAGTACAATTACAAACACAAATACGTCTTCCAAAGCATTTCAAAAGTTAAAGATGTCTTCATGAGTTTCTCCTGGTCTTGAAATTGTACTCCAGCTTGGGACTTCAGTGTCTTTATTGTACATTTGAACCATTGTAGTATGCATGAGTTGGATTAACTTCCCCTAATCCATGCAGCATGTCTTGAAAAGCTTTCTTTATAGACTCCTTTTTGGCGAATGTTTCTGAATAGCTTCCCCCAACCAACATACTTCTTGAGCAGATTCTGAAACATTGATGTAGCTTGAACAATCTTCTACTTGTCATCAAAGTGCACAGCAGAATTTTGTAGAAGTCAAACCATACTAACGACCACTGCTTCTTGTCATTAGGGCTTGGTGAATATTTGTTCGGGGGTTCATGCGAGAAATCAGCAACTGTTCTTCTTACGTTTGCAGAATACTTCAAAACCCATTCTAAGTGAAGTAGTATACACTACTTCCCCCTGGAAGTTGACATGGTAACATCAAAGTCAATTAAGTCCCGGATGTACACATTTTCCCCCATGAGTTTAGCGAAACTCTCGGAAAGCATCATTGTCGTGTAGTATATATACTCTGAGATGTCTTGTCATAAGCACAAATCTGATATACAAAAGGAATCATTACCCTCTTGACTTTCACAAACCGTAGAAGGAGTTGAAGCAAGAATTAAGAACACTTGGTATAATCAAGGTCTTGTGAATGAATGTCATCGAAGAACTTTGAAGATTTTGCTTAGACTGTGAAGTATCTTTGTCTTGGAATAGCACAAAAATACCCGTGAGAAGTGCTGATTACATCTCAACCTTTAAACTCTTTGGCTAACTTACCAACCTCGTATTCTGTCAGCTATTGTAGTGACCACTTGGTGAAGTAAACCCGATATTCTAAACTTGAAACAAAAGTAAAATCCCCTAAGTTTGTTACTTAATCTTGCACTATTGTTGATTGAAGAACGGTGCAGAAGAAAATCTCTAAGTACCTTATACCCAAAATCAAAAGTATAAGAAGTACAACACCTCTTGAAATTATCCACATCGACATCTGCGTATGACACTGAGTACTACAACGTAACTCCTTTAAGTGATAGTTAACCAGGTCTTCATCCAACCACCCCTTCACTTCTTGAAACTAGATAATCCAAGTCTTAATCATAACTGTATACGTTCAAGCAAGTCATCAATCGATAGAAAATAGAAGAAAGTCTCGATGATGAAATAAGTAGACGCCTTCGTGAAATCTAACTTCAATCTCAAATAAGGGATACCAAATCAACTTCGTGATCACATGTCATCGTAATCCGAATCTCTAGCCGTTTTGTCGTTTAAGTGAATCTTTTCAGGATCGTTTTGGGATTAAGTGTTGTTGTTTGTGTGGTGTGTTGTTATGGTTGATTGTGGTGTTTGATTGTTGTGGACTTGGTGTTTTTAAGTCCTTGTGGATGGTTTAGGTTAATGGTTTGTTAAGGTTTAACTTATGTCGTTAAAAGTCCATGGAAACGAGTTTTGTTAATGTAAAAAGTTAAGCAAACTGCCTCCAATAGTAAGCCAAACCGCCACCAAAAAGGTAAGCAAATCGCCTCCCTTTTGTGACCAAACCGCCACCAAGAACAAAGTAAACCGCCGCCTTGTTTGTGACCAAACCGCCACCATTATTACACCAAACCGCCACTAGTTTGATATCAAACGGCCGCCTATATTAGACCAAACCGCTGCTTAATTATAATAATCAAACTGTCGTTGTCTTTAACCAACCCGCCGCCTGTAGTTAATATCAAACCGCCGTCTAGGGCAAACCGCCGCAAAGGGCAAACCGGCGCCTAGAACTTTGTCAACCCGCCATGGATTTTTAAACTGGGCAGAGTAACATTTCTTTTTGCTCATTAAAATAATCAACTCGCCGTGTACCTAAGCAAACCGCCGCCAATAAAAATGGCAAACCACCACCATTAAGGTCAAACTGCCGGCTATTATTTTGATTATTTTAATCAACCCGCCTTTGACTTCGTCAAACCGCCGTGTTACTTTTCCTTAAACCACGGATATTGTCCCCTACTTTTGTCAAACTGCCACCTTTATATTATTATTAAACTCAAACCGCCACGAAGAACTCAAGAACGAATTAAGCACTAGCAATCCAAATAAGCTTTTTAGCTTCTCAAATAAGCAATAGGGGCTTAATACTAAGTGGTTAGAAGAGTATAAAACACGAAATAACAACCATATCTTCGTGAATCATCAAAAACGAACCAACCCACCACTTAGAACACATAAATAAACCAACCCTTTTAAGCTTATAAATCGAACTAGATGCTTGAGTAATCCATGATTTTAGTAGCAATCTAACTTGTTTAACTTATAGATCGAGGAGAGAACAAGATTAACAACTAACTAAGCCCAAAATTTTTTGAGCCATGGGCTTTTTCCACAAAAAAAGCCACGAAAATTTGAGCTTATTGAACCACGAATTCAGTAGATTAACAACACGGATTCCAATTGTTAACATTAGATTCACCCTATAACACAAGATCCGGAGGTATGGTAAAATGGAAAAGATGATTAGCCATATTATTAGAGAGAAAAGAGAAAAGATGGGAAGATGTGTGTGTGGTAGAGAGAAAACACACACACTCACACTTTTACAAAAGTGAGCTTCTACCCCTCCATGGAAGTATGGAGGGGGTATTTATAGTCCCGGGCTTGACTAGCTAAACTAACCTGACACGACTATAAATGATAAATGTAATTCCGGATTAGCTAAACTAACCCGACACGAGAAGATGTAATCAGCACTTCTCACGGGTATTTTTGTGCTATTCTAAGACAAAGATACTTCACAGTCTAAGCAAAATCTTCAAAGTTCTTCGATGACATTCATTCACAAGACCTTGATTATACCAAGTTTTTCTTGATTCTTGATTCAACTCCTTTACGGTTTGTGAAGTCAAGAGGGTAATGATTCTTTTGTATATCAAGATTTGTGCTTATGACAAGAACTTCTCGAGTATATAGACGTACACGACAATGATGCTTCCGAGAGTTCGCAACCATCATGGGGGAAAATGTGTACATTCGGGACTTAATTGACTTTGATGTTACCATGTCAACTTCCAGGGGGAAGTAGTGTATACTACTTCACTTAGAATGGTTTGTGAAGTATTCTGCAAATGTGAGAAGAACAGTTGTTGATTTCTCGCATGCACCCCCGAATGAATATTCACCAAGCCCTAGTGACAAGAAACAGTGGTTGCTGGTGTGGTTTGACTTCTACAAAATTCCGCTGTGCACTTTGATGACAAGTAGAAGATTGTCCAAGCTACATCAATGTTTCAGAATCTGCTCAATATAGGGATGTTGGTTTGGGGGGAAGCTGATTCAAAAACTTCGCCAAAAAGGAGTCTATGAAGAAAGCTTTTCAGAAATGCTGCATGAATTGGGGGGAAGTTAATCCAACTCATGCATACTACAATGGTTCCTGTACAAGTAAAGACACAGAAGATCCAAGCTGGAGTACAAGTTTCAAGACAAGGAGTACTCAGAAGACATCTTTAGCTTTGGAAGACTTTATTTGTGTTGTATTTGTACCTGATAGGAACATTGTAAGTAATTCCGTATGTCCACATATTGTGGGAAGATTGTTAGCCCTAAAATATGATGACTAATATGGAATTACATTTATCATTTATAGTCGTGTAGGGTTAGTTTAGCTAGTCGATGTCGGGACTATAAATACCCCCTCCATACTTCCATGGAGGGGTAGAAGTTCACTTTTGTAAGGTGTAGTGTGTGTGTTTTCTCTCAAGCACACATACAACTTCCCATCTTATCTCTTTTCTCTCTAATAAACATGGCTCAATTTCTCTTTCACTTTACCATGCCTCCGGATCGGTTGTTCTAAGGGTGAATATATTGTTTACAATTTTTAAACTTTTCCGATCATTATCTTTGACTTTTATACGTTACGTTTGAATCCGGCAGTTTACCGAGAAGTTAACCCGCGTAAATCTAAAAAACGTCATCGGACGCGTTCTGGCTTAGGATTTTAATTAGTTTAAATATTATATGAATTATTTTATCTTTTCTAAGTGTTTCGTAGTTTACGATCACTCCCGGTATTTATTTTTATGCTTTAACGTTTAAATTGCGTTTTTTGTGTTTTTAACCTAACGGAACCCCAGAAACTTGAAATTTTTTCGTGTAAACTTTAGTTATCGTCCATCTCATATTCTTAGGTCAAAAAATTTGTTCACCCTTCCCTCTTGTCATATATTGGACGCCAAAACCCCAAACCAAATAAACCATGAGCTTTGAAATTAATTAATTGAACTCATGCATGTGTGCATGTAAGAGGTGAAAATGACATATGAGCATGTCCCATTCATGCACAAATATCACCATTTGACTTATGCAAGTGATGTTTGATCACATGTACACCATTTAACCAAGATTGACTAACTTATATGCTTGAATAATGAACCATGATCCAAAAATTTAAACCCATGGTCCTTGTGGCTTAGTTTCGGCCGAGCAAAGGTGTACACACACCTTTGGTGTGTGTTGGTCACTTGGTGCTACAAAATAATAACCCTTGACCTAATGTCTTCCTATAAATACTTTACATTCTCACAACTAGGGTTTCACTTCTCATTTCATAGTCTCCAAAATTTGTTTTCTCTCCCTCTCTTGCTATCCTAGCTCACGGCAAACATACACCCCTTTTAAGGTTTTCATATCTTTGATTTCTTGATTAATCCAAGCATACTAGGTTCATTTCTAAGAACATCTAAGGTGGTTTGAAGTATTGGTTATTTGGTTTAAAGGTTTTTCTTCAAGATCTAAGTTAAGGTTTCAAGATTTGTTGTTGGGTTTTATAGATCTATAATTTTGGGGTATAGATCTATAATTTTGGGGTATAGATCTTGTGATTTCTCTACTTGTTCTTCATTTTTGTAAGTGTCTTGAATCTTTCTTTATGGTTTACTTATGTTATTCTTATATGTTCAAGATCCATACATCCATATGTTGTGTTTTAATTTTAAAAAAAATTATAAAAACAAGATTTTATAAATAATGATGCTACTCTATTTCACTAGTTTAATATTATGTTTTTGGTGAGATGAGAGTTGAATTAAAGTTGCAACAATAGAAATGAAGGGATTAGGTTAGATTTAGGTGTGGATTTGTTGTGAATTAGTTGTGAATGGAGATTAGGTTAGATTAAGCACTATTGTAAAGTTTGGTGTAATTTTTGGAAGCGTTTGCGAAAAATGATGTTGCTGATCCAAAATAGTTTTGGGGTTTTGGTCGACATAAAAATGTTTTCATTAGGCGTAAAAGTAGTTTTTGAATGTGGCTCGATAAGCTCGATTAAGCTACGTCTTTTCCATGCAAAACCATATGTAGATACTACACGTGCCCTTAACCGAGCCAACTATTTACATGTAAAAGTTTACGGTGGGTATTGTCTATTTTGCATCTAAAATGTCGTGTTTGAACCTCGACTTTTATTATTACTATCATCAGAAATGACTATATCATCAGAAATGACTATATCATCAGAAATGACTATATCATCAGAAATGACACTATATCAGCAGAAATGACTATATCAGCAGAAATGACTATATCATCAGAAATGACATATCCTAACTGTTTTCATTATAACGGGTTCATGACCCTCTCATTTATATTCATGGGTTCATTTAAGTCATTGTTCATTCGTTACTTGTTCTCTTAATCGTGTTTCATTTATTTTAGCACCACACACATTCA
>BQNB010201447.1:0-10913 GCA_026074375.1 Tanacetum coccineum
GACACGTTATTTGTATCTTGCGACGAACCATGCCACTAGTAATGCCATCCATAAATTGTGAGGTTCATGTTTCTTTTCGAGAGATGGTGAGGTGAAACACTCGGAACACGTACATGGAACTTAATCATATTACCAATTTTGCAAACTTTTTTTAGAGATCCCTAAAAATATATGGCTTTATAATACGTTGAGTTTTTTTTAATGTGGATTCATCATATGAGGTTGAAAAATGATATTCAAAACACTCAGGTATCAAAGTCTTTGAGATCACAGCTTTTTACATGGATCACTATCAAAGATTTTGCAAGGTTGCAAAAAGAAATGAAGTTCCATGATACCTATCCACATCCCCATCAAGTATTTCACCATTTTCTCGAAAGAAACATGCATTGCACAAAATAACGTATGGCTGTCCTAAAAGCTGGTTCGTTGCAAGTTACGAAAAGTATAACTTGCCACTTGTGCGGTGCAACACTCTACATGGCACGCCATGTGAGACCATGTTAGGTTTCACGAGCTTACCTTTAAGAAGGGCATGGTGGATGTTAAGGGATTTAAATGTTAATGTAGTTAGCATCACCAAGAATCTCAACCTCAAGAACCGCGACGAACCTCTTTCCAACAACACATATGAACTGGTAGGTTGCCCGTGCTATGCTATGGATAACAATCCCCATCACGTTTCCTCCTGTCAACTCAACTATACCTAGATAACCGATTTAAACAACAACAATTATCCCCCTCGCTACTTATCATGATTAAAATAAAGTTGTACATCCTAGATTAGATGTATATGATCAAATAGTATTGGACGGCCTAGATAAGCATATCCAAGCACTTTCTTCAACAATCATTATGTAAGCCTTAATTGTCACATAAAGGTATTTTTAAAACATAATGTAGGAGATAGTGTTTACACTTGCTTAGTAGCTCATTAAGCAGAAGCCTTTTCAAATGAGGTTCAAGAAAACACGTTAAAAATTACTTCAATAAGTAGCTAAGCATGAGTTGTTTGGCTCCATCCAAACACTCAAAGTGCTTAAGCAATAACCTGATAAGCTACCTAAATAAGCTTCCCTGAACACATCCAAAATCACTTTCACAGGGTACATCCAATTACCCCAAGGTGGCATGTTAAACGCTCCAGCCCTAGAATTTAGATACCAATATACCAGTGTTCTGATGTGTTTTGGCTTACATTGATCTATATCTACAACATTCAATTTTTCCAGTAAAAGCATTGTAGTTCTTCTTTCACTAGACTTTTTGGTTACGCGCATGTCTAAGTACGTGTCAAAACGGTTGGGATTGACCCACATACACCAGTCCATTTCGACATGTTCTTAAAGTTACCCATTTCAATTCGTGCATTTAGCCACCTCCAACTTACACAGTGTATATATCAGAATGTGGATTCCATGATTACGCTCGTCTTTTCTGCCTTTTGAATGTATGTACTTAAAAAGTATGCGCCTCGCCTACGTGAGGCGTGCGCTTTCACCTTATTGCTTAGCGCCTCGTCTTTTTGATCCTCAGTGTAACAGGGCGCCTCTCAGTTTTTAAACCAAGCTCGAGCAAATCTCCTAAGAGTCCCAGCTCTGTTTTATGACCACTACTTGCTGCTAATTATGATCATTTATAAATACACTTTCTCCTCTTTTCTACCAGGTGATCTGTTGATACACAAAATACATTTCTCCTGCCTAATTAAGCCATGGTTCATAAGTTATTGACATTATACATAGCAAGTTTAGAAGCTTTAGCATCAGATGAAAATTTGAGAATTTGATACCAGTAAAAATGTCAATACATTACAAATTTTCTGCCACTTAATTTTTATGTATGGTGCTAACTCACCTGTAAAAATAAACACTTCTAATTTTATTCAAGAGGTTAGTAGTTCATAACAATGGGATTGCTAAAAGTAACATTAACACAACTTTTATCCTAAACCAGTTGTGGTGGTTTGATTATGAAACAGGGATCATGCAGCATGCACAGCCGAAAACCACAAAATCGCAATTAGAAGCTTGTTTATAATGTTTTGCAGTTTTGTAATATTACATGTTCTGAACTTTTATGATGAATGATCTTAACAATTCAAGACAAAGTGGTTGCTCATAAACTGCTGATTGAAGTAATGATAAACAAGTTCATAAAAGATCCACGATACACACTGCTCAGCCATTGACCGAGACTGCAGCAGATCTTGTTCGAATCTAATGGCATACTAAAAAGTATCTTACTATCATATCCATGATGTTGCACAGTTACTCAAACAACACCTCAAACACCATCGATCCTTTTAAGACTAACAAATTCTAAATTTCATGAGTTATTTAGTTAGTCCATTTAACAGTTACATTAGTTATAACTTTGCTAGTGTTATTCTAAACTACAGTAAATTCAATTTCTGTTGGAGTTATACTAAATGAGATAATTTTTAATTCATTTCTCATTCCTAATTAAGTAATTAGATTGACACCAATATTGTATCCTTTATTTGTAGCATTTAGGCTTCATTTTTAAAGATCTAAATGCTGTATATGAATGTGTCACCAGTTAATCAAATTAACCTTTGTTTGGGATCGCTTTGGCAAAAAAAACAGCTCTTTCGAAACTGTGTTTTCTCTCTCTCGCGCAGACACTTTTTTTTACTGTTGCGTCAAACACTGCTTCTCACTCTAATCAGATAATCTACTTCAAAACGCAACCTGGAAGTAACTAACCAATTAAATCACGCATTGAAATTAGCAAGAAACACATCATGAGCAGTTTATGGATTTATGAATATGTAACGCTCTGTTAAAAACCAAAGCAAAAAAAAAAGAACTAACCCTAACACCTAACTTTCCCGCCAAAAAACTAATCACACAACAGAATCACGTTAGTCAGTCAGTGTAGTATACTAAATTTAACTAGTTAAACAAGTTTGTGGTCATAAAACACACTTTAGCCTTTTAACAATAAACTAGCAGAAAAGCAGCACTATCCATCATGATCTAAATATAACTGTAGAGCCTATACTAAAACTATCAAATAAATAGTAGTATCACATGGGGTAGGGATCCGGTGAGAAAAAAACAAAAATGAGAAGGATAGAATTTGACTATAACCACACATTTGGGATGCATCGACTTGAATTAGATGCATCTCTATTCGTTTAGATGCATCCCAACTAGTTTCAAAAGTGCTTTTAAAGTGAAAACGATGCAAAGTAGTAAAAGCAACAAATTTGACCCGCGTGGAACGAAAAATACATATGATTCGTCTAACTTGATGAAATGCATCTAATATATGTATATGCATCTATTTTTTTTGCTAGAAAATATAGTATAGTGCATCTAAAAGATTAGGGATGCAACTAATTCAAGTCGATGCATCTCAAATGTGTAGTTATATTTATTTCTCATCCTTCTCATTTTAATATTTCTTCTCATTTGATCCTAAATCATATCACATGACCTAAATAAATAATAGAAGATCCAAAATTCTATTTACTTAAAAAAACTAACAGTGCGGCAGATTAATATAATGATATCGACCTAAATGAATCAAGAAATATCTAAATGCTCTACATTATAGTAGGTATCACTTGTTGCAAAATTGCGTTTTCAAAAAAAGTCAACGATCGTTTAGCTTTTACGTCATTTTACACTTTATAATCACATCTACATCTACAACTATGTTAAAAAATGCTTTTATATATATCACATTGACTAATCAACCTAAAAGCGCAATGCAAAAAAAGTAAATAACTACCTGGCCGGCCTGAGACGACATAAACGCGATGGACACGGGCTTCCGATCAGTGCGGTTCTTCATCCCAGGCAACGCAGCCTTAACCAAATTAAACGTCCCAACCAAATTAACATCAATCATCTCCTTCACCTCCTTAATCTCCTGCTTCTCAATCTCCTGAGCAACAAACACACCTTGGTTACAAATCAACACATCAATGGGTCCCACACTCTCAACAGCCTCCTTCACCGCTTCGTAATCAGTGACGTCAGCACTGATTACACCAACGTCTATCCCTGTTGATAACCTGATGGATGTTTTGGCTTCTTGGAGCTTATGGAGGTCACGTGCGAGGATGGTGACACGTGCGCCTTCGGATGCGGAGTGTTTGGCTAAGGCTAAGCCGATGCCGCTTGAGCCGCCGGTGATGAAGACGTGGCGGGATTTGATTGGGATGGAGGTGGCGCGTGGGCGCGTGATGAGTTTGAGGAAGATTAGGAGGGTGATTGGGATGAGTGTGATGAGAGTGAGGTATGAGAGATTGATGTCTGCCATTGATTTGATCACTGACTGTGTGTATGTTTTGTTTAGTGTGGAGAAAATGAAATAAAAGGGTTTTTGGATTAGTTTATGGAAGTTATAGGTGTCAACGAAAATGGATCTGAGCTGTTTCAAACTTTTAGCGGGTGTTTGTATCTGCTTGCGGTGTCGTTTTCAGCTTATTAAGGGCCCGTTTGGCAGGGGGGTTTATGAAGAAAAATAATGAATTGATCGATAAAGTGAGTTGTTTGGTGCAAAACGTCTACTGTTAGATCACGGTTTTAACTTGCAAAAACCCATTTAATATGAATGTGGTAGTATTGGCACAAAACCTAATGACAATTCTTGTCTTATATGTTTTGTTAACTATTTCCATATCATCTAATCTAATCTAAATCATATATATATAAAAGTATGATGAGTGTTATATTGGATACCCCTCATTCTTTGGATACTGGGGGCTGATCCAAGCCTTTCATTTAAAACTCATTTAAGGCTGAGATTAAAATTCACTTATTAAACAAAAAAAAGAAAATTAATAAAAAAAACGGAAGGGTATTGTGGTCATTTCACATCCCACACCAACCACACCTCCAATTATTCACACCCCATCTTTTAGATCTATCACTCTCTCTCTCTCTCATCTAACATACACTAAAAACACACACAAACAAATCGGATCTGAATCAATAATCACGAACATCTAATTAATTGATCATCTCATTCATAAATCGATTATATCCTTCTTCAGTTCATTAACATCAGGTAAAGTTCATCCAATTTGTTTTTATATATCTTTTTTTAGTTTATTTGATGTGAATAAGCTTATAAATCAACTTATCCTTTTTTAGCTTATTTGATGTGAATTTATCTACGAATTTAGTTTTGATGTGAATAAGATGATCGCTTTTTTTAGCTTATGAATTTATCCTTTTTTAGCTTATTTGATATGATTAAGTATATGAATTTATCATCATCTGAATTTCTATTATAAATTCAGCTTATTTACGAATTATGTGAATTTATCGTGTTAAATGATAAGCTAGCTTATTATGTGATTGATGTGAATAGGCCAATGAATCATCATCATCTGAACTGATTATGTTGAATTATAAGCTAACTTATTAGTTTATTTTTATGAATCATCAGGTTTTATGGTTTAATCTACGCTGAACAGATATAGTATGACCTATTAGTGAAAAATCATATATGATAAGTTGTCTGAAAAAACTGTAAAACTTATGTACTATATCATATATGATATAAGCTAGATTTTAAGCATTTATACTATATCATATATGATAATGTGCTTGAAAATAAAATACAAGCAGCTTGTGATCCTCCTGGGTTAGTACTAAAACAAGTTATTAGTTTTGTGTATAATATCATATATGATAATCTGCTTGAAAGTCAAATTCTTTAACACTATAATATATCATATATGATAATGTGCTTGAAACTAAAATACAAGCAAGTCTGTCATCTCCTGGTGAGTAATTAAAAGTTAGTTGTGTGTATAATATCATATATGATAATCTTGTGAGCGCGAATGTTATAAATAGATCTATTTGGGATTGACATCCCCATCCGGGTGAGTAGCTCTCACTGGTGTCACGGAGTGAACCAACGGATGTATACCATGTCGGATTTGAGATGTTTCGGGTTGAACATCATCACGGGCAATGTGGCAATAAGTTAGGGAAACGTAAATACATTTTGTGATGGGTGTACAAGTTGCATAATCACGGGGAAATCTTGCGGTCCTACATTATATTTACATAAACCTATGAATTCACCAACTTTATGTTGATGTTTTAAAACATGTTTTATCAGGTCTATGAGGTACAAGAGCAAAGAGATACATTGATGGTCAATCATTTTGGAGTCATTGCATAAAGATTTAGAGGCATTGCATTTTGGGGATATTTGTTATGATCTAAAAACATTACATTTTCAAGGGTAAACAAGTTACGCCGTTGAGCTTTTGTAACAACATTTATTAAATCCAATGTATCATTTTCAAACGACTCTTTTTGAGGTCGTTCTCATATCTTGTGCTGTTGATCTATGAAGTAACGCTCTCAGACACATTATTCTGCTGCGACCCTATTTGGGGGTGTTATAATCAGGTTTTATGGCTTAATCTACGGGTGAGTACTAAAAAGTTAGTTTTGTGTATAATATCATATATGATAATCTGATTGAAAGTCAACTTCTTTAACATTATAATATAGCATATATGATAATGTGCTTGAAAGTTAAATCAAATCTTTTTATTTGTGTAGAGAAGGCTGTTTTCAAGACATCTTAAACACCGCAAGCATCCAAAGGCCCAAGAAGCTCATGAATTTTCATTTCACGGTCAAAATGTATTCTTTGTTTTTCTCTTGTAATCTCCGTATGGAGTTTTGACGTCTACAAACGATTATTGTAAACCATTGGAAACTGATACAATGTCTTGCAATAATGGATTAACTTTCTTGGTTCTATGTCCTCATGTTATATGTTGAAATGAAATGGTGAAACATTTGTGGATGTGATTTTTAATATTATGTCTGTTTTGTTAAAGTTTTATTGCACCTTCATAACCACTTCCAATAAAAAAACATTAGAACAGGAACACATGTTATCATTGTTTAATCATCAAGTATGATAGTTGATAAATCAACGATGATCTTGTTAAATCATATGTGATTTACGAAAGAAACCACATATGATACTCTGTTACCAAATTGTAAAATACAAATATCACATATGATATATAATAGAATCGCATTCATGTAAGATCAAAAATAACAAAATTTAAGTGAAAAAAGAATTATAACACTTGTTCTTATAACAATCAAACATAAAAGAGTATTTTTTAAATAACAATTTCTTCTTGAACAACAACTTAATGTTGAACCACGATTTGTTCTTGATCTTCAAACTTCTTAGGGCACCTACTCTTGTTATGATCAAAACTTCCACATAATGAGCAAGCATTCATGTTCTTCAATCTTGAAAATATAAAATGAATATAAAAGAATAAGTAAACTGTTTTTTAGAAAAATGAAATATCATATATGATAATCACATGCCATATATATATAACAAAGCAATATCATATATGTTATACGTATGAAAAGTATCATATATGATATATATGATATATCATATATGATATACCAAACACGTAAACCAAAAGCTACTTAAACTGCTTATTGCTAACTGATAAGCTAAATGCACCTTAATTCAGCTTATGAGCAAATCAATCTAATAGAGCTTATTCAGAACATAAAAAAGCTAATAATAAAGCTTACTAACACTAGAAACTTAAATAAGCTAACAAGATAGCGTATAATTCATCAAAATAAGCTAATAAGCTAGCTTATAATTCAGCAAAATAAATCCAGATGATGATGATTAATAAACTTATTTACATAGATCATCTAATAAGGTAGCTTATCTCTAGCAACAATTAATTCAGATCATTTGTTCAAATAAACTGAATTATAAGCTCATAAATTTAAATGATAATAAATTAATAAGCTAAAATAAGAACAGATCTGATGAATCTAACCTGATGTTAATCAATTGAAGAAGGAGATAATGGATCGAAGATCGATCGATTGTTTTTTTGTGTTGATCGATCGATTCCTTGTGGATCGGTGTAGAGAGAAAAAAAAAGAGAAAACACACATTATGTGTGTGTATTATGAGGTGTTTATGAAAAAAATAAATATATATATTGTACAAAAATGACATCTTTATGTAAATAGGCAATTTTAATATCTGTAGCACTTGGATGAGATGAAGATGGTGGGAGGGGATGAGTCCCCCGGTATCAAAGAAAACTTTGGTATCCAAATGACCCTAAATCCTAGTTTATTCCCAGATTAAAACACAAAGAACTCAGTTGTTTAGATATTGAAAATATGGGTTCATTTCAATCCAAGGTCTTTGGTCTAGTGGTATGTGAGTGACTCGCTAACCTATAGGTTGTCAGTGCAAGCCTCGCTGAAGATATTTGCGAGATATATTATGTGATAGGTGGTATAAGTGTGAAACAGATTGCGAGGTGAGAGAAGAATTTTGTACTTTATGTGCATCGACTTGCCTACGATCATAGTTTTATGTTTACAAAGAGGAACAAACTACACTATATCATATAGGATATGGATACCAATCCCTCTTATCCGACCTGATTTTCTCACTTATTGAGCTTGCAGCATCCTTAAACCATGATGTTTGGTTTTCTCATACTCTAGTTTGTAGCGTCTATTAGTTGTATCTAACGACATTTGGTCAAAGATGTAGCCTAATGGCGGGTGTTTGGGATAGTGGAAACCCAAGTTCAAACCTCAAGCAACAACTTTGGGCCAATTTTAGGCGCATAGCTCAGTGGATTCTCTGAAAAGCTTTTCAACAAAAGTGTCATGTTCTCCCAAATAAGCGGACACTTACCGAAGTAAGGTGATGACGAATCATGTGACTCGAGTCCATATTACAGATTATCATTAGCAAAAACAAAAATGTGTCACATATGCATTTGAAACATAATTCAGTGATAAGACCAGGTCAACTCCGACGTCTAACAATTTAAAATCCTGTGAGGTAGACAATTCGCACACAGATAATTCGCACGCATGTAACACCATGAAAGACAGACCAGCGTCAAAAAGTGTTTATGTTTATAAAAATGTGACAACTCTATATAAATGTCCAACATCATTGCCGATAACAGTTAAGCATAAACTTTAGTTAAGCTCATGCGATCGCAAATCGTGACGACACCATCACCAAAGAGGTTCAAATAAAAAGTTTACCAAAACTATGAGCTCAAAGAATCAACCAAATCAACGTATTCAAAGACAAAACTCACGACTTATTGTAAAATCGAACCAATGCAACTTCACGACTAAAAATGCGAATTTACTAAATCAAATGTTTAATAAGGGGGCATTTGTTTCGGCTTATATGTGGGCTTATGAGCTTATTTGATTTCGGTTTATATAACATAAGCTCTAATTTTCTGGCTTATATGAGACGTTAATGGTGGCTTATCGGCTTATATACAGTTTATCATATCGTGTTAAGCATGTATAAGCTAACAATCTTAAAATAAGGCAGAAAAATTAAAATAAACCGAAACAAACCCCCCCTAAGCTACGTGACATGGTTATGCGGAGATAAAAAAAAAATTGCCTAATCCGTTCATATTATAAGTTCATAGTTTTGTCTAAAAATAAGTGCTTATCTTTATATTTTAATCATTCAAAATGGTTTTTAAAAATCAACATGACATGTTATTGATGTACAGTGTAACGATTTCGACTTATTTTGAACTGTGCACAATATAAAACTCATCTTATAATTTAAGATGTAAGGAATATATATTTTCCCATTAATATGTCTGTGGGACATTGACATTATTTAATCGCGAAAAAAATCATTTTAAACTTAACGATCTCTTTTTTACGTTTTTGAAGACGATAAAATACTAGAAGATGTATTAACGAAAAGTTTAACCTACAGTTTTAATAAACATTAGGTTATAGTTATCCTTTGTTAAAAGTCACTTAAAATAGATATGAATATGTAAACTAGCTTAATGATGGAAAGTGTTCTTATCTCATATAAACACTTGTATCATCCCTCAATTACTATGTTTGGTAAATTTTTACAGATTTTCAAGTTAAGGATAATTATATATACACCAAATTTAAATACCAAAATGTCATATTCATTCAAATTACAAGTTTAAATGCATGATATACCATGTAATTAAAACATGTTTTAGATAAATATGACATTATGATATTTAAGTTGGTTGAATATGAAATTGACTGCAATTCAGGGATAATTCCATATACTTTGTCTTCTTTAGACTCTAAAAAGTTGTTCATTTTGAGATTTGACTATGTTAGGAGTTAAATTAACATCTCAAAATACTCAAAATAATACTGCAGTAAATGAATTAAATACAGGTAAATAAATGGGAATTATATAATGTGTTTGCTATGAATATGATAAAGTGTCCACTGGGCTTAAATAGTAACTTTAACCGGGTTTCATACTTTTCTGTATTGTTAATGAGACTATGAAGCCAAGGCTGAAATAAATCAAATAATTAAACAACTTGGTCTCAAGTTAGAAAGGGAAGTGGCTGTAAACTGTGTTTATTGAATGAGTATAATGAGTACAATACAATGTATATATATATACTACACCTTGGGCCTAATCATGAGCACAGGACTTTGGGCCATACAAACACGTCTGCTAACATCCCCCCCGCAGCTCTGATACCATGTAAACTGTGTTTATTGAATGAGTATAATGAGTACAATACAATGTATATATATATACTACACCTTAGGCCTAATCACGAGCACAAGACTCTGGGCCATACAAACACGTCTGCTAACAGTGCCAACATATTCGTTTGATCATTATTTTTTCTTAGCATTGGAGCTTTGGGCACATATCACCACAACATTACTATCCTCCGATCATCGTTTATTTGCCGTTGATCTGGAGGGATCCTTATTTATTTATTTTCGTTTAATCATTAGTTTTTCTTCTTCTTCTTTCCAACTTATGAACTTTGTCACCCAAAACCCAAGCCGTCGTAATACAACCAAAGTATGTTG
>BQNB010201448.1:0-10913 GCA_026074375.1 Tanacetum coccineum
TGTAGGGTGCATATTCTACACAAGTGTCATTATTTATACCATACATCTAGTGGTTGGATTCTAGAAAGTTGTAAATGACACAGATCTAATCTGGTGGTTCTCCCTTGTTGTTTTTGAGTTCTTGAATCTTGTTCAGAAGACCCTTGATGACAAACTTGGATATTCTCAATGATCATTTCCAGAGATGAATACTTTCACAAGCATCTGACTCATTAGGTTCCTCGGGGTCTGGTTCACTTCCTAGTGATCGCGGTAGGATCCATAATGAGTTATCTAATTCTGCGAAGATAGACTTATCAAAGGAATAGTCTGGTGGTGGTGTAGTTGACCTAACTGGTGATGAAGATCCTACTGATGAAGATGGAGATATTAGAATGGGTGATTCAGCAGGAGTCTCAATGTCTTTAGGTGGTGAAATCTCCTCGGGAGGAAGGAAATCTCGAGAATCAAACATTGGTGACAGTGATGCAACAGTTGGTGGAGCAATGGGAGCTTGAAGTGGAGGAATAGGTAATTCATTATCAGTAGCATCATATGCTTGCATGATTTCCATATACGGGTCATCATGTAAAGGTGAGAAGACTAGTGTGGCCAAAAGATACTTAGTTAAATCATCTGAAGAGTCGAGATAAGTGTTTCCCGGTGTAGCTGGGACATAGTCCGGAGAAGCCGGGATAAAGTCCGGAAAGTTAGAGGAAAAAGCATCCTCAATATCGGAATCGGATGAGACGATAATAGGGTGGTTGGATGAAAACATAACTGTGTAACAACCCCGTGTAAATAACATAAGTTATTTATATAATAATATAGTAGTTATGTATCTTTACATACTATTCGGGAAATGAAGTGGCACGGAAGACTTACTTGGCTAGAAGAAGAAAAGTAGTTATAGTTAAGGTTTTAACCTTGTTCTCTATAACCATGGCTCTGATACCAATCTATAACACCCCCATTTTTGACATATAGCAGCGGAAGCTATTCTGGGGTATTACTTCATAGTACAACAGTCATAATCATATAAAACGACTCAAAAGAGACGTTTGGAAAATTTAGTTATCATTTAATAATGTATCAGAGTTTTACAAAAGGAGGTCCCAAAATCTATGTGAAACATAAAGTTTGAATGATAACAGTTTAGCCATCTTCAAGTCCGTGTCACTCCGTGCCATAAGTTGCTCAATTACCTGAGATAAATATGCTAAAAAAAAAAAGGTCAACACAAACGTGTTGACTGAAACTACATCAGTGAATATTAAAATAGTGTGAATACAAGTCATCATAGATAGTGGGTTACGTTGTTATACACCCAAAAATAGTGATAATTGCAATGAGTACAATTATTATAGAAAACAGTATTAATAGTGTATTATTGCGTCTAAGCTCATGAGCACACGAAACAGACTTATTGTACACGCGTATCAATAATTATAGTATATAATGATAAAAATGGCCTTTGGAGTAAGGTAATTGCCATATACTATGGATTCAAATAAGTGTGTTTGTTACATCCGGCTAACACAAATGGGATTCGTCAATCCTAATAGGCCTATCCACAATATTCGCGTTCACTCGCAAGTGATTAATGGTCCATGATAGTGGGGGTCTTTTGGCATAAAGGAACTTAGACAACAGATGCAATAATATATCAAGATAGCATATATTAGAAAACACTGTATTCATGGTTTATAGCTATTATCCCTCACGGGTTTAATGAAATATTTAAAGAGATTTAAAAGTGATGCTATGAAACTCACATAGTTAAAAAAAGTAAAAATACTAATTTAGAGATCATTATAAATAAAAAAGCATGTATTCTCCCCAAAATAGTAAAACAATAAAACGGGCAATGAACCTCACACAGTATCCCCCTCGCGGTTTATAAAACATCAAAAGATTTAAAAGCGAGGCTATAACTCACAACATGTATCCACCGCTCGCGGTTTTAAAAACATTCAAAAGAGTTAAAAATGCGAGGCATGAACACACCTTAACAGGGAAAAATTGATGATGTCAAAATAATCAAGTGAAAGTACCGCTTCCGTCACAAAAACAAATATATACCTGGGAAATATAGTCAAGTCTAGTGGGTATTGTTTATATTTCAAAAACTCTTTTGACCGAGTATTAACATACATATTTGATTTTTTAAATTTATGAAATATTGTATCACCAGTTCGCTATCAAAATTTAGAGTTCATGCCAGTATCGTTTTTAAAGGAGCATGGGCACTTTAAATCATAAATCCAAGCAAACTCATCAAAGAACCGTAAAAATCCAAAATGAAAACCCCTACATAAAGTACCTCGAGCGTGAATACAATAAGATTATAATTTCCTTAAAAAGTATATCGATAAAGATTACGTTAATATTTAACGTAATATGATTATATAATACTCGATCGTTGATTAATAACGACAAATGTTGTTTTGTTTTAATAAAAATCAGTCTATAATATTTATATATATTTTTTGTAATTTTTGTAAAAAAATATTAGTATTTTATGATTGATGAAGAATACAAAAACGACATGAATATACCCTTGGTTTTATAAACATTTACAAGTTTATTCCTTTAATTAATAATATATATATATAATATAGATATATATATAATATATATATAGATTAAACCTTTAACATTGAAAACTTTGGAAAAACAACCCTCAATAGTTTAACATTTGGAATCATGAAATTTTTAAGCCCCTTTAGTTATAAATTTTAGAAAGTTACGATATATACCCCTAAGCATGAAAACATTTGCAAAACAAGTCCAAAAAGCCATGCAAAGTGCAATTTAAAGAAACCCAAATAAAATTTTCAGGTTATAGCTTATTAGAATAAGCTAAAATAAGAAGTTCTAACGTAACAAAGTTTAGAAAAGGATTCGTTATCTAGAAAAATCAAAACGGTCATTTTATGTTTTTTTTACTAAAAACACATGGATTTGAGGTTTCAAGCTTAACACAAGAGTTATACGATGATTACTTAAGAGTATCTGAACATCTAATACAGATATAAGCTTATTGAACAAGATTAATAAGCTTACATGAGCTGAAAATGGGTCGAAAATGAGGTTTTTTTTTGGTCGTACGCCTAGTAACGACTTCAAGGGCTTCTTTTTCTTGATTCTTGGCTTCTATTCTGAGCTTAGGGACTTCACTTGATCCTTCTTGGTCTGATTTAAGACTCCATTGTTCTATATGATGAAATTTGAGGTGTGATTTGAAAGGGTGGGGAGTTTGGCTATTTATAGGGTTGAAACACCCTTGGTGCCTAAGTTTTAGCTATGAAAGGTGTCAAGAGCTGCATATAGATGACTAATGAAGTCTATAGGATGAGTGTTGCGAGCTATAAATATAGATTTGCAAGGTGGAAGGGTGTATGAAGGTTCGGCTAGAAAGGGGTGACAAGGAGGTGATGGAGGTACTTGTAAGGTGCTTGGTTGGTTGCTTGAGGTGCTAAGAAAGCTAGCAAGGAGGTGACAAGGTGTGGTGCTAGCTAGTTTGGTTCAAAATGGGTCAAAATGGAAGAAAAGGGGTGCCGGGTTTGTTTTGCTTTTGGGTTAGGATTTAGGGTTTTAATTCAAGTTAGGGTTAGGGTTTAAGATAGTTTAGGGTTTTAGATTAGTGTTTAGGATTATGTTTTTTAGGGTATAGGATTAAGGTTTTAGGGCTTTAGTTTAAATTTAGGGGTTTAGTTTTAGGTTTAAAGTGAAATTAAGGTTTTAGGGGTTTGTTTAGGGTTTAGGGTTTTAAATCATATATAGGATAAGGTTAGGATCTTTTTATGGTTTTAGGATCATGCAATAAGTTTTGTACCTTTTGGTTTTCAAAGAGGTGGTAAAGTTTAAACATGGTTTAGGAGCTTAAATGACCTAATTAGGTTTTTAGGCATAATTAGCGTGTACATTATGCTTTAGAAAGTTGTAACTTGATTTAGGAGGGAAAAGATATTCAAATGTTGTGTATTAATACTTGTACACATGCTTTAAAGGCTTGTACATTCATTTTATATGTATACATTACATATAATATAGGTTTTAAATGTAACGTAACGTGTTCATGCTTTGTTTTGAAATAAACGTTGCAAATGATACATTAAATATATTAAGTACTTGTAAAAATGATATTTAAGATTATATAATTGATAAGATTAAGGATGTTTACTTGAAATGTAAACATAGATATAGATGGCGATGATTGAGGTTGGTATGACTCGTTTACTTTAGAGAAGAAAGTTACAATTGCATAATGAATATAAATGCAAAAATTTACCATGTAAAAGGTAACATCTAATTTTAGTAGTTGATATTAATAATGATGAAAATTTGGGTTGTTATAACCCAGTGCCAATCATTCTTTAACTATTGAAAGAACAAATTCTATATTGACTACAAAGTGCCAAGACCAAACATGTTTTCAAAATCACTTCTGAAATAGCCCTTATTAGTTATCTATTTTTAGGATAACTTAGACTAGATCAAGAAGAATTATCCACATATGCAAGACCTACTTGCATCTCAAGTCTAAGGATTTTGTAAATAAAAATCACTTACAAGGTTTTCTTGATGACGGCGATCCATAAAGTAATATCCTTGTTGTGCGAAAAATTCAATATTCATCTTATGAATATCATGTGAGTTTGGTAGACACATCCTTAATATCTATAATATCACCAATCACTCAGAATTGTCTTAATTTAACAATATTCGCAAATTGTTAATCGACTATAGATTAATTTAGAATAATAACTATTATTATTCACGGATTTAAACATGCAAATATATGACACAATTTAAGATAAAAATAACAAAAATACCAAGTATCATTATCATAAAATAAATTGTTCAAACATCCCTTATCCAAATACTAAAAACACAGATCTACATGAAACTACTAGTTAAACGAATTCCCATGCTCCTAGCATGTTGAGTAAGCTTTCCTTTAGATATAGCCTTCGTAAAAGGATCAACCAGATTGTCATTTATGTGAACTTTAAGGAATCTTATTTCGCCTAGTGCAATAATTTCGCGAACATAATGATATCTCCTATGGTAGTGTCTAGCGCCTCTCTGAACTCCTGGTTCGTTAGCAAAATGAAGTGCGGCTGAATTATCGCAAAACATTCTAATAGGTTCGTTTATTTTTGGTACTATACCAAGCCTTAAAATAAACTTCCTAATCTAAACAGCTTCCATCGCAGCTTCCAAAGCAGCTATGTATTCAACTTCTGTAGCAGACATTGTAGTAGTACTTTGCTTGGAGCTTTTTTAGTCCACTGCGCCTCCATTCAAAATGAAGACATATCCTGTTTGAGATTTTGTATCATCTCTATTGGTCTCAAATCCAGCATCAAAATAGCAATCAACTCGAAGTTCAGATTCTGGATTTCCACCATAAACCAAGAACATATCTTTATTATTTCTTAAATACTTAAGAATATTTTTCATAGTAGTCCAATGAAGTTCACCAGGATCCTATTGAAACCGGCTTGTTATATTTTGTGCGAACACAAAGGTCTAGTGCATCTGACAGCATACACAATGGACCCTACAGCCAAAGTATAAGGTATATTTTTCATATGCTTCACCTCTTTAGGTGTTGAAGCACCTTGTGTTTTGTTCAAGTCAAGTCTTTCTTGCATGAGGATATGACTAGGTTTGGAATTATCCATTTTATATCTCTTTAAGATCTTATCCATGTAAGCAGTTTAACCAAGTCCAATCAATCGCTTTGACCTATCTTTGTATATTTTGATTCTAAGAATAAATGCTGATTCCCCTAAATCTTTCATAGCAAAACACTTTCTAAGATAATCTTTTACACTTTGTAAACTTGGTATGTGATTTCCCATGATGATTATGTCATCAACATAAAAGATATGGAATGTAACATTACTCTCACTAGCCTTTTGATATACACATGGATTATCAAGATTTTGATCAAAACCAAACCTTTGATTTCCTCATCAAATCTTTTATTCCAGCTTCTTGATGCTTGCTTAAGACCATAAATGGATCTTTGAACTCTTTGCATACTTTTCTGGGATGATTAGGATTAACAAAACCTTCAGGTTGTACCATATAAATATCTCCATCAAGATAACCATTTAAGAAGGCAGTTTTGACATCCATTTGCCATATCTCATAATCATAGTACGTTGCTATAGATATAAGAATCCTAATAGCTCTAATGTCAGCGACGGGTGAGAACGTTTCTTCATAATCAACTCCGTAGAGTTGAGTATAACCCTTACTAACAAGACAGCTTATAGCGTATTATACAATAACCATCCAAGGGTCATCTTTTTTCCCTTAAAAAATTTCTTCCACTTACTCCCAACAACCTTACAACCAGGAGGAAGATCGACCAGGACCCATACCATATTGTCCATCATGGATTGTTGATAACATCAAATAACGTCACATTTTCCTGTCATTTATCCCACATAACCCACTTTTGTTTGATTATTGCAAGATATTGGTACTTAATTTCTTAAAGTTTATATTGCAGTAATTATGAAGTCACTTATGAAGAAGAAGTAAAAATGCGCAATTCTGGAACTAAAACGAAGACATTTAAAGAAAGTACTAAAACTGCATCTATACGCCATATCCAAAAGCAGATACACATAAACTGCGCCAGACTCATCACAAGAAAATGAGTTCTTATCCAAATCCCTATACGCGTACCTACCTTATCCATACGACGTAATGACAAGCTGTACCTTCATACAAACGATAAGCAATAACATGAGATTAAATTGTAATTGGCATAAGTTGGAATTATCTTACTCGCGTACTTCAAGGAGATTAACCCAATAGTGCCTATCTACTTTATACAATATCGCATATCCGAGGCAATTTCAGACACTATAAATAGTAGACTCAAAAACGAAGTTCAGTCTGCAAGAAAATCTCTAAACCACGAAGTTGATCCTCAGACGTATAGAAGAGCCAAGAAGGTTAAAAATGAGCCTCAAGATCATAAGAAAACTCTTGTAATATTCGCATAACCGAATACACGTTCGATTGAGGTTCTTTATTTTAATCGTTCATATATCAAACCGTGTGTATTTTTACAATGACTATGGGTATCAGCCATGTTTATGAAGAATTAATTTTTGGTTTGTTTATCTCGAATTCACTTAAAATTATTGTTTGATTCGTTAGTATTATGTTTTTCCATTTTATACTGTTAATGTGCTTGTATGTGACCTATCATTCAACTGGGTCTAGTCCTACATATTTAATGCGTTGCAACTTCGGTGTTGTGTGGGCGTAGGCTGAGTCCATGATAGCTCTCCATATTTGCAAGTAAGTAGGTAAAGTCCCGATGGGCTAGGGTTTAATAAGATCTCATTATTAACCACCTAATGGTAGATGTAAAATCAACCAAAAAGATGCTTTAAAATGCAGGCATTTTAATTGTGACCGGATGGTTCGAAGTCCTCGGTCTAAGGAAAAAGTACCATTCGCCTAAGTCCGAAGAATAATATGCCGCTTCTAGAAAAAAATTCATCATTGCACTAATAAAAAAAAAACAAAAAAAAAAAAACCCCCCCATAAGTGCATTTTTATCAGACTATTCAGGTTTGATATGTTTTATTCTTTTAAATTAGTATTTTGACCGCTTCTAATCGTTTATTAAGAGCTTTTTTGTGTGTGTTTATTGCTTTACTTGTCACCAAAACCTTAGATTAGACACCCAACTCGTGCCAGTCTCTTAGGTTGAACCCCCCCTTATCATTAGTTTAGGTTTTGCATAAATTAGATAACTAAAATACTGATAGATTAGATATTAACGCTCTTGCACTTATGATCGAGACACCCCAAAATTAAATACTACCAAACAAAGCTACATCTTGACCGGGTACACTGCCCGTTAGAGTGTTGTAATTTAGGTTAAGTCGGCAAAATATAAATAAAAAGACTAGATACATAAAATAACACCTACACGACAACACATCAAGTTTTTTTAGGCGCCGCTGCCCGATGTGAAAGTTTTTTAAAATCTCATTATTAGTGAAATTTAGTTTAGTTTAAATTACATATTTGTGTCTGTTTGTGTGTTTAAATTCTTGCATTGTATATTTTGCATATTGTGTGTTTGTGTGCATTGTTACAGCCTGTTGTAACATTCTGAGTCGAATACTCAATACGGCGTATTCAATTCATTGGATACGGCGTATAAATTTTTTCAAACCAAGACCTATAATTAATTAGGTTGCATTCGGATTGCCGAGACGATTCACTTATTTGATTTAGATAATCAATCATTCACTTACGGTGAGTTCATAGCCCCGCTTTTATACAATTATATTGTTTTACAACTTTGGGGTGAGAAACATGCATCGTTTTACATTTGGACGCAAGTACCCTTTTAAACAAGTTACGAGTTGGCCTAAGTAGCTAAACCCACTATTGCCCACTATCATGAACTGTCAATTGCTAGTTAGCGAGCGCGAATGTTATGAATAGATCTATTTGGGATTGACATCCCCGTTCGGGTGAGTAGCGCTCACCAGTTTCGAATGTACTGAAACAACGAATGTATACATGTCGGAACAATTTGGATGTTGCGGGTTTGAACATCTACACGGGCACATTATGTGCATTAAATTGCATACATAGATGTCGAGCTTCGGTGTCATGAGCTTAGTGCACTTCGTAATTACTTTTGAGATATTGTATGTGTTACATGTCTTACATTGGAAATCTTGCGGTCCTATTTTTATACATTTATTAAACCTGTGAATTCACCAACTTTATGTTGACGTTTTAAAGCATGTTTTTCTCAGGTCAATAAGGTACGAGAAACAAGGATACATTGGTGGTCATCATTTTGGAGTCATTACCATAAAGATTTGGGTGCATTACATTTTAGGAATATCTGTTATGTCTTAAAATATTTACTTTTCATGGATGAACAATTTAAGCTTCGGGCTATTATAACAAACAAGTTTATTTAATCCAATGTATCAATTTTAAACGACTCATATAAAGGTCGTTCTCATATCTTGTGCTATTGATCTATGAAGTAACACTCTCTGACCCTTATTCCGCTGCGACCTATTTTGGGGGTGTAATCAGCTTGCAAGATTAGGAAGTTCGAGATGATGAAATACTCGTTCGAGGCTGATGAATAATATGTGGCCATCAAGGAACTCGAGCACATCAACCATTCAGAAACCAATATGGACGCAAGATATGCTTACCGAGAACTTTTTCGCAAGATGGATGATGGGTGGCTCGTGACTAGAGCAAATGATGAATGAAGGTCAAACTTAACGACCAGCTGAAACAAAAGTGCTTCCCGGGAGACAACCCGGTTATTTTTAAATTGTTTGTCGCATTTAATTGTTTGAATTTTAATTAATTGTTGAGTCTGTGTTCCTAGACATTACATACGGCGTATCGAACCCCTTAGGATACGACGTATGCATGTCTGGATCTTATCAGTATTTTCAAATTCCAGTATTTAATTTCCATTATTTAATTGTTTTCGCGGGATTACGTACGGCATATCCTAGGTTTGGGACACGGCGTATTGTAACCTGTACAGTTGCGTGTTTAATTGTTTGCTTGTATTGTAGGATAGCAGAAGTACAGATTGCACAAACGTCTTCTAATTTTCATGCAGGACCTTGCTGAAACGAATTTGACTTAATGGTATACTCTAAAATTTCCATGTGTTGAACTCTCACGGGCATTCTGAAGCCCTCATCAACACACCTTTTGCTTAAATACTCAAAATGGAGAACCATCCGGAGCAAACTATCAGGGGAGTTTCCTCGTTCTAATTCTATTTCCCATATTATTTAAATGTTTTATCTATACAATGAGGACGTTGTATAATTTAAGTGGGGGATGAAGAATTAGAACGTACTTGTCCTTTTTTTCACAAATAAACTGCTAACATGCTTAAAAAATGGATCAAATTTTAAAAAAATAGCATGCTTTTTGTGAAAAATCACTAGTTACATTACCTAGCGCACTATAACCCGTAATGCCAATTTATGAGAATTAAGCCTATCCGTTTACAATTGCTTACTTAAAATTCTACAAAAATATGAGTGTGTCGGTGATGTAGTGGACTTTAAAACTTGGCCTGGTATATCACTTGAGACCTCAATAATGAGTACTATGGATTTAGATGGAGTAACATGCTTAACTGGTAGATTTCTAGGATTAAACCAAAAAAGCCTACATGTCGTAATATTAACTAACTACACTGGTTAGTTAACCCCCGTGTAACCCTTTTGCTTACTCTTACTTTTAGAGTAAGATACCCCTTGAATAACCTGCTGAGTCATTCCTTTCTTTTTCCACACCAATTAAAAATTGTTTCGTTTCACCTTAGCCTACCGTGTAGATTAAAGCCTATTTTAATCAATGTTGCTAGTTGCTTTCGTGTAAAGTTTTGTAGTTCCTGCGTCAAAGTAAAATTTTTCTATCTCTGTAGAAAACTGCACAATGCAATGGGAATGTTTGTAGCTCATGTGTTTTGCTACTTTCGCAATTATGTATTATGTCCGAAAGAAGAAAAGTTCAAAGAAAAATTAGCCGGACAAATGATGATAGTGAAGACGGTGATTTGACACCGAGATTTATGATGTATTGATTAAAAAAAAGAAGAGAAAGAAAAGATAGTCGGTTCAAAAAGCTTATACCGAATAAATTATTTGAAAGGATCGATTATTCGTCGATACGTACAAAAAAAATTGACGATGTAAAGTATTGTAAAAAGTGGCCGATATCACTACTTATTTGTAAAAGTATGTAAAGTTCGGGATGTAAGGGAAGTTGACCGTTATGGGAACGCCAACTTAGGTTGTCTTTATCATTTCTATGATTGAGGCGCTTGTCTATATGTTTAAGTCTTTGTCATGGAACGGTCGAGAAAAGTTACTAGC